>VCRD01006638.1:10866-22786 GCA_006783055.1 Trinorchestia longiramus
GCAACCTACCATTGACAGCGAGGACTGCACTGGAAAGAGTTCGCCCGTCGCTGTCCCAAAGCTGGTAGCAACCCCGAATGTATTTGTACTGTTGAAATTAACGAATCAATTACTCTGTAATGATGGACTTAGCAAGAAGAATTTCAGTATGGTGATATTTCAGTTAACTTTCGAATGCTTGATACAAACCTAAAAGACACGTGCTCTTTCAGTGTTTCCTTCGGAAACTGCTAGGCGTGTTAGAATTTAAAGATAGTTGAAAATAGTTGAAGAAGCGTACTCCACATAGATAGTAAAGGATAGTAGTAGTTTTTACGTTTAGAAAGGAAGAGGAAATTTTAATTTATAGAGTAGAATTCAGAGTTGAGAGTCTTTTCAGACCCTCATGATTAGACGAATTCACTCTTATTTAAGTAATTTTAATTTAAAGTTAGACAACAGTCTAATTTTAAGGTATTTATTTAGAGTTCTGGTTAAACCAGTTATTTAAAACATGGAGTACGCGTCAGACAATTGGTGCTAGATTGCACAACAAAACAAAATGAAAGAAGTTCTATGCAAAAAACACAAAATATAGGCAGGGGAAAGCAAGGAAGAAGTAGAACGTCACGTCCGCCGACGATGGAGCAGGAACAGCTTCCACCACAGCACGCAGCCCGACGACTCAGCTTCACACTGCAGCGAAACTTGAAGTCTGAACAAGTGTAATACGGACAATTGGGCGGTTTGGGACCGGACGGAACTTCAGAACGCGACGGCGCTGAGACCCTTTAAAAATAAATGATCCCAATCCTAATGCCTCTTCAATAGTAAATGACTACTAAGCCTCCGCCTCTCACTATATCGGTACTTTTTCTACTTATTCCTAGTTCCCTGTATGAATACAGTAGTTCGGAAACTACATTAATCTTATCGAAAGTGAAAATTTTGATACTTTGTTTTCAAGCGATAATTGAGTGATAAGCTCTGTTTCATAAAATTCCGAAAGATTAATCGAAAGAGGTAAAAATTTCGTGAGGGAATACCCTTTGAATTTTGGATTCAGAAATCCAAAATCAATAATTACAGGTCATAGTTCTGCAGCATAGCATGTATTGAGAACAAATGAAACGATAAACGCAAATAAATGGTGCAAATTAACGAATAATAACAAAAAAAAATGAGATGCAGCAACATTGATCAAAAGAGGTAAAAAAATTCGTAAGGGAATAATCTGTGCATTTGTTCAGGAAATTCAGGAATCTGAAATAAGTAATTGCAGATCATAGTTCAACAGCATAGCATGCTTTAGGTAGGAACAAAACGAAAAATGCATACAACTAGTGGAAGTTGACAACAAATTAACAAAAAATGAGATGCCCAATTCCTACACCGGCTCCCATGACCTATGGATAAAAAAAACAGATGGAATTTGCAGCATTGGAGTCATTTTTTTATGTTTCCAAGCGTTAATTGAGTGATAAACCGAGTTTCATCAAATTCCGAAACATTAACCGTAAGAGGTAAAAATTTCGTGAGGGAATACCCTCTGAAGAAAAAATTCAGAAATCCAAAATCAATCATTACAGGTCATAGTTCACCAGCATGGCATGTATTCAGTAGGTAAAAGACGATAAGCGCATAAAATTAATGAAATTCAACAAATAAATACTAAAAAATGAGATGCAGCATCCTACACCGGCTTCTATGGCTCATGGATAATATACCCATGGATAACAATCCATGAGAATTCGATTAGTCCAGAACACGTACGTAGTTTCGTCAAATAACCGGTGGTATTTGTTTTTTTAATACTCTAAAGTTAGTGACCAAGGATAGTAGTGACTCAAATAAGAGCACAGTGTGTATAATGGACGGCATAGTTGTTGTCGGTCTTCCCATGCATGCTACGCACGCAGTTCTCTTCATTCCAAACTGTTGTTTCAGTAACATCCGATTCAGTGAGCGAACCGATTCAGACATTCCTCTTCATCCCAGTAAACTTTACGATTAGACCTTCTTCAGTTGGTAACGATACACGTACATTCACGAATGCAATTTCGGAGAACATTGCAGAATTCAGTTCTATTGATACTGGTAAAAAAAGAAACGACCCCGTGGTATTTTACTACGCACTCTATGGTAACAGGTGGTACGTCCACACTCATGGTGACCTTACAGGGGGTCGCATTATACTGTCGGCACAGAATTAGGAAACGTAGGACTAAGTCACACCCAGCTTCGCAAGTTATACCACAGGTAAACCCTGACCGTACGCGTATTCAGGCGTACCGTATGCGAGAAATGGTCTCGAGCTGGACGATCATCCACGTCCTTCATCCAGTGACAGTAGCCGGTCCAGCACCCGCCGTGACAGGCGTGGGTCACTTGAGGTTGTTCAGCCACGAGTTCATGGGAGGTCGAGGGGGTCTCACGATTGTCTTGAAATGGAAACAGTAGAATAGAATAGAATAGAATAGAATGAGGCTATAGGAACGAACCTTCGGGCCCATTCTTGGGTGGGATAATTACTTCGATAATTATTCGGTCGTTCATCCAAGTCCCATGCCGTATTTCTAGCCGCGTCAACCATGGCGGCAGCGAGATTCGAACCCGGGTCTTTCCGCTCGCAAGCAGATTCGCTCACCAGTCGACCAAGCTGGTGATGTAACGTCGTCGTAAGAGACGTTGGTGGTAATCACGGCGGAGTTAGTAATGTTGTAGGGTCCTCTGTAGTAATATTTTCTCGACATGTATCGTGGGGAATTGTTTATATTAGCATTTTCATCCGGTTTTTAGATAATATGCATTGATGTCATTATCGTTCCTGGTCAGTTGTTTACCATTATGTATAGGATGTTTCTTAGCCGATATTCTTTTCTCGAATAAACAAACAAAACAAACAAAAAATCTTTATTTCCAATCAAGTACACAGTACATAGACATTTAGTACATTGGTTTTTCAAATTCTTAAGGTTAACATTCTAAGAGTAAGGATGATGGTGAGCTCCATGCGACGATCCTGGGATGTGTCCATGGGCGGGGAGTTGAGGTCTTACCGATAAGTGCGAGCTCACGGCGTGAAACGAGAAACAGCTCGTATTCATTGCCGGGTTTCGAACCAGCAGAAGTCTTTCTGCACAAGCAGAGACCCGATACAGAACACGGGCCGCAGACCACTCGACTACGGTGGCTGTTGTGGCGATGCTTTTGGACAATGGAGTTAGACGAGCGATAAACAAATCACCAGACCCACATCTTGTCAGGTCCTCGTGTAACAACCATGAGGAGAACCCACCAAAATATCCTAAACAAGTTTTCAGTGGCTAAGTCCACTACTTTAATTGTAATTGAAAGAACGACCTGTCTTTAAGCTCTGCTGGATGGACGGCGAAACCTAAATAATAAGTGGAAAAAAGTAATATTAGCACGCTTGATATTCTTATCGACAAACATCCTCACGAAAAATATCCTGTACTTCAAATATGAGGTAGATGAAGGAGAAAGAGGTACATAATTTAGATGTTTTTTTAGAAAAAACAATGAAATAAATGTTGAATAAGTCAGTGGACTCGGGGCGACAATGGATGACTGAAGAGGCCAATGAAATTGCAATGCTTTCCAATTTTGAAATTATAGTTAAATTATTAAATAATCCTTAAATACCCAGGTAAGATATGGTTCTAACCTGCATATAATTTTATTTTGTCTTCTGCCGAATATTTGTAACAGGCATGACGTTCGCTGATTCGTGTAGTGTATGAGTAAGAGTAGGGTTGAGATATAATTATGTAGAATAATTGTCACGGACACTATGTATACTGCAATCGGATCATGTGAGACAAAAGTAGTGTATTATATTTAAGTGGATTCTTTTCGCACAGGTTAATTTGATTATTTTTTTTTGTGATGCTGCGTCAGGAACTCATTCGGAAGGAAAAACGATTAAAATAATGATATTCTCCATCGAGACAGAACCTCAAACTGAGAGGTAGTCTGGCCGAACATGAGTCAGGCAAGCATTCTCTCAACTGTCCAAGTCACTCCAGAAATGAGTGGCTGAATTTAAAAAGGCGTGCAAAAGGAGACAATTAAAGGTTGCTATGAGTAAAAGTTGAATGATATGGGGATATTGAGATGGGAATGTTGAAGGAATGTAAGAGATTACTCGAAGAAGTGAAATGTGAATACAATTTATCTCGTAATGCTTAAAATCCAGGAATTAAGGAGTAAGTTAGGAATATCAGCCATGTCAAAAGATGAAAGCGTTATTGAGGGAGAACAGGTATGGAAATGTGACAGTTCCCATCGTTTTGTGTGATGGCAGAAACGTTGGGATCAAGAGCAGCACACGGGAAAACTCAAAGAGTTATAGATGCGATGTTCGAGAAATAGGGTAGAAGAAACAGGGTTCGACCGTGAAAAATGAGGAAGTACGATGAATGGCAGTTCCGGTGAGCACGTTTTCAAGGAGGATCACGCTTGAAGTAATGGCGTATTGTATGCATTTAGAGATAAATGAAAGGGAAGTACTGATTAAAAAGGAGATGAATTGATGAGTGATGAAGCGTCACAGGCAAACAGACCTACAGATGCAGAGAGAGCAAGGAAGGGAGGTACTGCTGAAGAAAAAGCAGGTGCGAGTGCCGATGAACGGGAGTGAATACAATTGGGCAATAATTTTTTCAAACGGTCCCGAATGAGCATTGTTTCAGACATCACCTTATCCTTCGAAAAGTACGGGTGCGAGGGAGACAAACCCTTACCACGCGGCAGGAATAATAAACTTCAGGAAGGTTTGACCGCCCTACGGTACTCTTACAAGGCATGACGAACACAATAAAGCCAGGACATAGTACAGGGAGTCACTATTACTACAGTTGTTTAAATGACCTGACTCGCGTTCGGCCAATAACCAGATATGGGAGAATAGTAGTTCAGCATATTAAACAATTGTTGATGCTCCATTTTCTATGTTAAATGATAAATTGCAGCCCAAAATGTACATCGGGAGCTCACTGCACGAGGGCACTCCAAGCTCTTACGACAAACTCTGCTACACCCCGTTTTGAGCAACGACTCATGGCAGAATATCAATGTCAGTCTTGATGGGATTTCTCGAAGTTATGTCTTCTTATTGCCACAACCTTCTCACTTAACGCGCAGCCCTAATGATGTCAGTTGGACACGGAAAGTATTTATACACATATATATATATATATATATATATATATATATATATATATATATATATATATATATATATATATATATATATATATATATATATATATATATAAACAGTTCCGTTTGAGTAAGGGCCAATACATGCGTCACAAAAACAAGCTGAACACGAATTTGTAAAATCTAACGGGTGTATGAACGAATCAGTGACACTCTTGATTGATTACCGACTTTTTATGCATGCACTATTTTTAAAGAATATACCAGCGTGTCTACAGCGACAACTCACAGAATGACGACACTCACTAAACAAGGACTATCCTATGACAATATAGGTGATGGTCAACATTCTACTAGCACAACTAGTAACTAACGGCGATTTATTTCCTACACTAATCTACGAGCTTTCGCTTTCCAAATGATTGGACGTAAGCTTTCCTAATAGGTACGGGGTAAACGAAGACGGCAGGAAGGATTTTAGCTAAATGCCAAACATCAACGAAGTTTTCATGGCATGGATCATAACAAAAACTCGTACGATAGAAAAATACTTGTGACAGTACGCAAAGACCAGCACAACGGAGTAAAGGCGTCAATTTTGTTTTAGTAATTCCAATCTTTGCACCCTAACCAATGGTCCACACAATTACGGATACACAGTTCTCTCAAGAGTGTTGGACGGTGCTTCGTATAAATCTCTATTAAGGTATTCCTTAATATCGAAAATAAACTTTTAAAAACCCGATATCAACACCTTAAAAAAATATTTGACGTACAGTAGACCCGGAACGATTTTTTAACCATAATCTCACTTAGCCACGAGTTCTGCGTACATCGTGAAACGGAAATTGAATTCGTTCGGCAAACAATAGAATATGAACTAATTGCTAGTCTAAAACATCAAAAGTGTTAACCACGCATGAGCATGAGAAACAAAATCATTAGGCAATTATTTCAACAAACAACTGCATAGATTCAATACATTTGATTCCCGGACAAGCACACAACGAACTATAGATAATATGAACAAATATTATCAAGCACTCCAACTTGAACGCTCGAGCACTCACGACTGGGATAAAATTGCAACCATAACACGGCTGAATGTGTAGAAAAATTGAATAAAAAAGAAAGTGTATATTATACCCACTGCATAAGTACCATAAAATACAGAGCACAAAAGACGATCAAATTTCTTCGTTTTACCAGAATCTCTAGAGAAAATAGGCGTCTTCCCGCTCTTCAGATATGTACAACCAACTGAAAGCCCATTTCGAGTAGTAAAAATGCTGCCAAAATTTAGCGATTCTACAATGTTTACGCTGCCGTCTGAAAAGCCATATTAAAGAAATAGCGTGCGAGAAGCACGCAAAATATCCGAACACTCACACCACCTCTTACAGTAAACAAGGCTTAAAGCCAAATCTCTTATTCTACCTCATTTCTATACAAAATATAATTAACGACAATCCAATACGATGGTGGCAGAAACTACGGAGCTTCCAACTTGTTATGAGAAAAGTGCCGTCAGAAATCTTTCCATTAGTTTAGCAATTTCAGTTATCAGCTTTCACAACAATGGAACTTGAACCACGTGATACTTAACTTGATATGCACTAAAGACGTAAACGCAACACGTCAATTAGACGTTCAACAAACTATAAACTGTCAGGTGGTCACAGACCCAACCAGCCTCTCACACTCCAGACATGCTACACTGCGACAGAACAGCATCTCGACTTCCATACTTTCATGAATGCACTTCAGCGATGCAAGTGAGTTGAGTAATTGTAACGAGATTCCCTGTACTTTAGAGAACATCTTTCGGAAATAAGACTAATGCTATACGAAATAAAAGAACAGGAATAAAAATGAAGTGCACTGATACATCACAATTGGCGGTGTGAGCTAATATGGGGAACATTCAAAATGTTTCTACAATGAAATTGTTTAATACATACCTGGAATTCAAAATTGATGTTTCACGGTGCCTAGAATTTCCTTGTTAACATTCAGAGAGACTAATATACTATTAGGAAAATATACTAATAGGACGTGGTATTTTAGATAATCGATCCATTTTGGCAAGCTCAAAAGCTCCTTAGTTACGGAATGCGGAAATTATGACACGCGAAAGCTCACTTTAAAGTTGCTGAAGTCTAGAAAAACATACAATATGAAATGATGCGCTTGTACAAGTTATGAGCGACGGATACCTCGTTTCTTGCTGAGCAACAAGATTCTGAAAAATTTATTTTAATGTTCACATTATAGCCTGGTAAGAGAAAACTATCAAATGCTCAACTGTACACGCTGAGAGACCTCCATTAGCATTGGTAATAAAATAAAGCTGAACACTAATTAAGAAAAATGGCGTCAGTTATGACCCAACTAGCGTCAGTCATGACCAAAGAATGAGTATCACTCAGAAAAATGAAATCAAACACCATGAATTCTGAGAATAATAGTCAATAACAGATGCCTCTACTTTAATCACTTAAAATAGGATCAATCAATGTAAACCTTTGAAAACAAGCAAATAGAACTAATTCCTTTTCCATAATTCAAAGTACAAATTTCAAGACGATGAACCAAAGTCAACAATTTCATGAGAACATAAAATACTCACCTTATGTCACCGAAGTAATTATATGGTCGACTAATTCCAAGCACCCTCGATTATCAATGATGACAGATGGATCTGTTTTTCAACAGCAACCTGAACAATTAGCACTTGATAAACGCTACAAAACTGCACAAAAATTACTAATTACAAGGGGGAAACAAAAGAAAGCAATAAAAGTGTAATATGATGGCATGTAGTAAGCTTTTGAATATAAATTGAACAAAGATCTTTTACTTGTAATAGTACCTGTTATGAGCACTTTGCAGAAATGAAAGTGACTCAACAATAACTTGACCAGTTGGAAAGTGGCGAAATAAGGAGAGGCTATCAATGGTTGAACCTCGTTCTAGCTTACTAAATAGATATGCTATCCGTAAACCTCGGAAGAAGGAAAAGAGGAAGCACGCATAAGAGTTCTCCAGAGCCCGTGCTGCAACTTGTTTCAGAGGTATAAGCGAGCGGCAGCCAGACGCGTAGCCGCGGAGTGAGTGTCTCGTACGGACAATTACGCACAATGGGCACTGCCATGTCAAAGAGGCTTAATGCACTTACTTTATCCTAAGGTCTAGGATTGGCCTGAGCGCAGTCCTGAATGAGTGGCTCGGTGCCCCACGGAGCGACCGCACAGAAGTTCAGTAGTTGTAGGAGTCGTAGGTGTAGTGCAGGCCGCTGCTGGCTATCTTATCAAGCACATCACTCACGTACTCAGAGACGTCACTCGCTTCATTTCGCCACCGCACAATAAACTCGTGCTCCAGTAAAGTGCGGTATTTAGGGCGGGCCCCTTCCTCTTTGATCAAGCATGTGTTGACAAAATCAACGAACTCGCGAGTAAATGTGTTGCCGTTTTCAGAGTTAGTAAATCGCGGAGGGTCTCCCTGCACGACCTGCGAACACNAGTGGCTCGGTGCCCCACGGAGCGACCGCACAGAAGTTCAGTAGTTGTAGGAGTCGTAGGTGTAGTGCAGGCCGCTGCTGGCCATCTTATCAAGCACATCACTCACGTACTCAGAGACGTCACTCGCTTCATTTCGCCACCGCACAATAAACTCGTGCTCCAGTAAAGTGCGGTATTTAGGGCGGGCCCCTTCCTCTTTGATCAAGCATGTGTTGATAAAATCAACGAACTCGCGAGTAAATGTGTTGCCGTTTTCAGAGTTAGTAAATCGCGGAGGGTCTCCCTGCACGACCTGCGAACACACGAACACAAGTCACTACGGTAATTTTCCCTAAAATGTTCTCCGGCATCCGATCGCCCAAAGTTTCATAAATAAATTCGTAAAACTTGTCAAGCGAAGTGTCCATCAGTTCCATGCATATCCAGCAGTCACCCTCTTTGAATACAGCACCGTAGAACTGTACGATGCAAGGGCAGTCGTTACTGCTCATGACTACGTCCAGGTCCATCAGTAGCTGCTTTTGTTCTTTTTCATCCACTGTCGACCTGATCCTTTTAACGGCCATGATGGTGTTGGTTTTGCGGTGCACCATCTTGTTGACAGTGCCAAAGCTACCACGCCCGATCTCCCCCTAGTCCCGCAGATCATCTGCTGTGAACTCCACTTGCAGTTCTGAAGAGATCTTGAGCTTGCCAGAAGGTTGGAGGTTATGGTAAATACCTCGGCTGATACGGTCTATTGTAGATGGAGGCGGTGGAGTAGCCGTGGAGACTGGAGCTGCAGTGTTGCTTAGCACTGTGGCAGCAGTGGCAGGGGTTGTGTTGTTGAGGTTCATGTTGCTCAGCGCAACAACGGATGGGAGATTTAAAGATGGACGGGACAAGGAAGGAGCTGCGTTGTTCTGCTGGTCAGCCATTGCACTAGTCAAATTTCTTAAAACAATGCTGTTAAAAATTCATTTTTCACTCAATTATATAGCAGCTAATTAACAACACTTCTAAAGAAATGAGTAAATAACATACCTACCAGTAAAGTTGGTAAAGGAAAGTCGTAGAATTCCGTATAAATATTCCGTAGAAAGTCGTAGAATAAGCGTATTAATAACGATTGCGTGTGTGACTGGAAATGTTGAGTTAGAAGAGTGTGTTGTAAGGTTTTTCTGTAACGAGTTAAGTTGTTTGTTCGTATCTATCATACCATTTCTACGCACTTTAGGATTGCTGCGATGTATTGTTGACCCCTTGGGTCTTATTTGAAGGTTCGAGGACTACCTTTGGTTGCCACGGGGGCACTGTCAGGACGTCTTTAGTCCTTGGAATGTTACTTTATTAACGAAATCGATTGACTTCGAATTTATCTCGATGGATGTGCAAACTGTGAACCTTTAATTAGACGCCGTCGCTATGCTATTATATTTTGCTAGCTGAGGGGTAAATCCTATGTTATGATATTGCTGACTAGAGTGGGAGACATCCGTTCGCAGAGCGTGCCTCAGGTGAATGTACGATCGGTCTTTCCCGAGCCACTTGAAGGGAGGCTAGCTATGTTCAATAACTTCAATTGAAGATTAGCCAGCGTCCCGTCAGGTTCTCCTGGTGCTTTCCCTATTCTCTGGCCTATTGTGAGAAAGAAATACGCGAACACTTTCAAAGACTCTGCTGTTCCTAGCTAATCTTTGATACTGCGATGCTCTGATAAGTAGGCCTGGACCGTGTTACTGGCCATTTCTTGAATGTTTGTCAGAATACGCTCTAACTCGCTGTGTTAGGTGATCGTGCGTGCTTCATCTTCTGCTGCTCTTGTTGCCATGACGAACGAGGCGCCATCTTCGAATTCATGGCGCTTCTTGAAAGCGGCGCTCACCTTTAGTTTCACTCGTTGATGCTGCTCGACTGCCTGATCGGAACGGTGTCTCTTCGATCTTCTGCTGCAATGACTGCCTCTCTACTGCTTGCTTCAGCACTTCTTGCTGGGGCTTTTGCTTGATCTTGTCCCCCTGACATTGTTGCTATGCTTGGTGACTGTTCTCACACGTTGGATTCTTTAGCGAAGCCCGACTTGATTGATTGCTTTCCCGCCTTATTCTTAATTTACCCGTCAGGTTCTCCTTTTTAATACTAATTAAAGTATCATCAGTACCGAGGACTCACTTGTACGGAAGTGAATAAGCGAACGTGAAGACTATAGCCACTTTCGGCTTGTCTTCGTTCTCTGGAAGACTTCGGGCGCCACTGTCAGAGATCTTCTTGAAGGTAAATCGTCAATCTCTCCCTGAGATGGTTCGTGTCTAGAAGCTTACTACCGAACCGAGATTCTAAGATCCTCTGAGTTGCTATCGCAGAAAAGGACGGGCTTAAAGGTTTCCAATCGTTTATCAACAGGAAGGTTATCGGTCTCACAATAGACCAGAGAATAGGGAAAGCACCAGGAGAACCTGACGGGACGCTGGCTAATCTTCAATTGAAGTTATTGAACATAGCTAGCCTCCCTTCAAGTGGCTCAGGAAAGACCGATCGTACATTCACCCGAGGCACGCTCTGCGAACGGATGTCTCCCACTCTAGTCAGCAATATCATAACCTACGGTTTACCCCTTAGCTAGCAAAATATAATAGCATAGCGACGGCGTCTAATTAAAGGTGCACAGTTTGCACATCCATCGAGATACATTCGAAGTCAATCGACTTCGTTAATGAAGGAACATTCCAAGGACTGAAGATGTCCTGACACACCGGCTTCTATGACCTATGGATAACATACCAAATAAAATTTGCAGCATTGGAGTTCTTTTTTCTTGTTTCCAATCGCTAATCGAAATTTGTACAGAGTTTTATAGAATTCTAAAGAATTTACAAAAAACGTCAAAATTTCGTAGGAGAATACCATTCACATTTTTTTCAATAAATTCAAAAACCGGAAATTAACAATTACAGGTCATAGTTCACGAGCATAACATATATTGAGTAGGTAAAAGCCGATAAACGCAAACAAATAGTGCAATTTAACGAATAAATACTAAAAAATGAGATGCAGCATCATACACTGGCTTCTATGGCTCATGGATAACATACCATATGAAATTTACGGCATTGGAATAATTTTTTCCTGTTTCCAATCGGAAAAATGACCACCAGTTGGGAAACAGTTCAAACCACCAGTTGGGAAACAGTTCAAACCACCAGTTGGGAAACAGTTCAAACCACCAGTTGGGAAACAGTTCAAACCACCAGTTG
>VCRD01006639.1:9465-22718 GCA_006783055.1 Trinorchestia longiramus
GTGTCAAGGGCCCCCTGCGTGTCAAGGGCCCCCTGCGTGTCAAGGGCCCCCTGCGTGTCAAGGGCCCCCTGCGTGTCAAGGGCCCCCTGCGTGTCAATTACTTGACAGCGCTCAGCACAAGCCCAGTTCTCGCATTGTAATCTCGCACTCGAATAATTGCAAGTGCATCGCGGCGGCGAAGTCTTTATCAATTGCCAGGAGTCTATCAATAAAGATTAACTGGCATGCAATTTAAGAGCTATCAGTACCTCCACTTGCACTTGTCTGCAGTAAGTGAACTCCTCAAAACACTGCTGCATCGAGGCACAGATAGCAAACCTCGCTTGTAAAGTTACGTATGTTTCAGTATAGTACAGGGAGCGGCAATATAACTCCGTGTTTTGAAAGAAACTTCCTCTGAATAAAGGAAGTTATGTTGCCCACCTTTCATTTGCAGAGGAGAAGTAACAAATTTCAACTTATTTGTTTGGAAACTGTGCTGAACAATTCCAGTTCTGATATTTTTTTTGAGAGGCTCTAAGATGAAGTCTAATCTGAAATGTGAGAATGGTCAACAGTGACCAAAGAACAGAGTTTTTGAATAAAGAACAATTCTCTGTAACTACACCAACTGCTCACAACAGTGCCACTACCCCTGCTGCGTCGTGGCCACGATTCCGATTTTCGGCTGGACGTAAGGGAATCTCAAATAGTGATAATCTGTTTTGTTCTTTCATCAGTCAGAAATCACACCGTAAAATGAAATCCTAAATAAAATTAGAAATTTTAAAGTTTCACAACAGTCTTTCAAAGTCGATGTTTGGACCCTCGGAGTTACTTTCATTCATATAACCTCCTTAATTCATCAGTTCTACTAATTGAGTCTAGTCATTTAGTCATCGTTTTGAACTACGATTATATTTACTGTACCTTTCTCTATTGGCAAGCTAATGATGTTTATTATTTGGTATACGCTATTGTTTTCACCAGGCCATTTCATTGAAGCCGCATTTATTTTCTGTTCAGCGGAAGAAACAAATGCAACCACCATCGGAAAGCTGAAAAAATTCGGTTCAGCGTATGTATCCTTTATACCGGCCATTTGAAGATGAATTTTACCATTACGTATCAGTTAACCCTTTAGTGACGAAAAGGACCATACGGTCCTCTTTTACGGTCTTTGGGAGAATTGTTCTAATAATTAAACAGTGAGCAATATGAGGTTGCTACTAGGTTTGAACGCTTCAGCATGTTACAGCGTCGTTCTTTAAGCTGCCTGGCTCTCAGCATGCTTCATTGCGTCAGTGTACAGACTGTCTTTGTGAGCTTAAATGTAGAAACTAGAAAAACAAATTGGTCGCTAAAGGGTTAAAATGGACCAGCGAACTCTTTACCAACGCGAGTTTCTCGTGGTAGAAATGATACGCACAAATTCGAAGGCTGAAACAATGAGGAAGTTCCACAGGTTTTGTGGCTCCGCAGCGACTTGAATATCTGTTTGCAAGATTCTCAAGGAGTGGACAGCAGAAGGAACTCTTCATAACTGTAAGAGGATGATCTGGATGACTTCAAGCATGAAAATGTGAAGCTAACTTAATTGGGAATGTTATGTTTGAAGAAGATGACACTCGTTCAACCAGAAAGATAAATATCAACAGCTGATTTGACCCGTACAACAGTTCGAAGGATTTTGAGGAAAGACTTAGGTCTCAAGTCGTACAAACCTAAAGTTTCTCGGAAGCTATCGAAGGAAGACTTGAAGAAGCGACTTCAGTTCTGTCAGCGAATGAGAACCATGTTAGATAAGCAAGAAATAATTGATCAAAAATTATTTTCAGTGATGAAATTCATCTATATCTTGATGGCATGCCGAACAAGCAAAACTGCAAAAAATGGTCTCCTACAGAGCCAGAAGATTTCAGCTTCTCCAAGCCTCTTCATACGGAAAAAGTCACAATCTGGTGTGGATTATCAGCTACCATGATTGATGGACCATTTTTCTTTGAAAGTGCTAAGACTGGTGACGCTGCAACGCTAACAAAAGATCTCTATGTTCCCATGCTTGAAGATGTTTTGCATGATCCTGAACACAGACTTTTCTGGTTCCAACAGGACGGTGCCCCAGCCCATTCTTCAAAAACTGCCACGGACTGCTTGAAATCTCGTTTTCCTGGGCGGGTCATTGCAAGTAATAGGGACGTCCTGTGACCACCGAGATCTCCAGACCCATCTCCCTTAGATTTCTATCTACGGGGCTTTGTGAAAGAGGTTTTCAGCGCAAATCCCGATAGTATTACTGACACAAAGGAGAAAGCGCGGGAAGTCATCGCACGTATACCCAGCAAAACTGTACGGAACGTAATTGGTGATTTCGACCGTCAGCTATTCCGCTGCATTGAAGCCAGAGAAGCTCAGTTTGAAAATTTGTTGCACCTGTAAATAAATTTTTATTTTCTCAGCTATCCGATGGTGCTTGTACAGGGTTGTCCATAAGTAAGGTACCTTTTTAAAACTATTATAGCTATAAAACTACAAATGATAAAGAGATTTGGTTAATTCAGAATGAATAAGGAGATTTCAAAGTTTTCTACCAGCGTATCAAGTCTACCGACAATCACAACATATTGCCTAAAGAATTCATGAAATTCCCCCCCCCCAAAATGAATCGATACTCAATGGAACAACAAGCAAAAATAGTGGAACTTTACTTCTGATGTAATTGTTCGGTTACTGCAGTTCAGAGGAATTAGAGGAAATTTTGATGGCATTGAAAGTTCTTCAAAGAAGTGCATAAAAAACTGGTTTTGAAATTTAGAGAAACTGGGACAACAGCAGACAGACAATGTTGTGGCAGGCCACGGATCATTCGAACTGGTGGTTCAATTCAGCTTGTTGTAACGAGTGTTGCTGATCGACCCAAAACGTCAACTAGGAGACGTTCAATTCAATTGAGAATGTCACGTACCTCATTGTAATGTATTTTGGTAAAAGATCTCAAGTATCATCCATATAAAATTCAATTAACTCAAGAACTCCATCCTACGGACTACCAAAAGCGATTAGATTTTGCGAATAAATTTCTGCAGTTTGCAGAAAATGAAAACTTCGTAAAGAATTCAATAATGACTGATGAGGCACATTTTCACCTCAATGGTTTTGTTAATAAGCAAAATTGCAGATTCTGGGCTTCAGGAAATCAAAAAGAAATTCATGAACATCCACGTCACTCAGCTAAAGTAACAGTATGGTGTGGCCTCACGTCTTCGAGGATCATTGGACCATATTTTTTTGAAGATGCTAATGGTGATACAATTTGTGTTAATGGAAACCTGTATAGATATATGATTCATGAATATCTGATACCTGAAATTGGAGATAATTACACAGAGATTCTTTTTTTTGCGCCGATCAGCAACACTCGTTGCAACAAGCTGTATTGAAGCACCAGTTCGTATGGTCCGTGGCCTGCCACAACGTTGTCCGTCTGCTGTTGTCCCAGTTTCTCTAAATTTCAATACCAGTTTCTTATGCACTTCTTTGAAAGACTTCTTTTAATGCCA
Organism: Trinorchestia longiramus; assembly: GCA_006783055.1. Lineage (NCBI taxonomy): Eukaryota > Metazoa > Arthropoda > Malacostraca > Amphipoda > Talitridae > Trinorchestia > Trinorchestia longiramus. The sequence goes on from VCRD01006639.1 coordinate 13,005, forward strand.
TCAATATTCCTGTAATTCCTCCGAACTTCAGTAATCGAATAATTACATAAGTAAAGTTCCACTATTTTTGCTCGTTGTTCCATTGCGTAGCGATTCATTTTGGGGGGGTGGACTTTATGAATTTTTTGGGCAATATGTTGTGATTATCGGTAGACTTGATATACTGGTAGAAAACTTTGAAATCTCCTCATTCATTCTGAATTAACCAAATGGTTTTTACCATGTGTAGTTTTATAGCTATAATAGTTTTAGAAAGGTACCATGCTTATGGGCCACCCTGTATATATTTGTTATGCTGAACAGAAAATATGCAGTTTTAAAAGTGTATACTTTTTTGGCCCACCGTGTGTTTGAAGACTTTTTTTGCCCCCGCGTCTAGCCATGGACTTTGCCTGAGAATCAGGCAACTCGGATTCAGAGTCCCAACTCAGATTTGAATATTTCCAGCGTTCGTACAAGCTTCATGAGCTTAGCGCTGGAACAAACAGCGAAGACTCGGAAGCGGCGGAGCAGTTGTGTTGCTGGCCGCACATTTGGAGCAGATCTGCCCTGCTACTATTGTCCCTAACGCTCTGCTTTCATGCCAGATCCATGCGAGTAGATAATCCGCTTCTCGAGCACGAGTGGTCCTAAGTAATGCTCCGCGATTTGGAAACTCGAGCTTTTTATGGTGAACTACGCACATCTCCTCAAACTCCATCCAACTTCTCCCGCCTTGATCTTGATATTTTCAGCATCAGAACTTCTGCTGAGCGATTGTCTCAGACTGCTGAATTTTTTGCAGCGATTGCTGCTTGACGGATTGTTGAGCTTGGCTATTCCAGAACTTCTGAAGGGTCTTGATTGAGTTTCGAATCGTTGGTCTTTGGGAGCTTGAGCACAACGCGTAGTCTGGATACGCCGTCATGCAGAAGCATAAATTGATATTCCAGAAGTGTTCCAGTCTTTGAGAATGAAAATGGTCTTGGAATTGCAATGTAACGAATGTCATTGATAGCTGCCCAAACTGTATACTCCCTCTGGTCGGAAACAGTAGGTGCACAGTCGTGAAAACATTCTGGTATCAATGTTCTAGAAAATATTCAGTAAATTAATTCTTAATCTTTGTTTACTGTACTTTTTTAGAGAATGTGTAGAGCTAAAAATGCAATGAACGAGTAATATTTTTAGACCTTTTTCCCCTTTACATCAACTATTTTCAACCAACGCCAAAGTTGTATGCACCGTTTCCGACCAGAGGGAGAAATAAATTTGAACTGAACCCTGAAGACAGGTGTGTCTGAGTATAAACGGTATCTCAAAAAGTTTATCCTGGTATTTAGTGACCCATATATGAGGCTTGTATTTAATTTTTGTTTTTCAAATATTTGACACGAATATATTGATTGATCCGAAGAAAAATCGTAAATAAAAACATTACTAATAATTGAAAGTTCGACCCCAAAATAAAGGGATTCAAATAATTGGGGACATTGTGGGGCACCCTGTGTATGTCATCTATGTAAACGATTAATGTTGTGGGTAACGTTATGTGTAACGTTATGTGATACGTTATGTGAAACGTTTGAAGTAACGTTATGTATAACGTTTTGTGCGACGTTTTGAGTAACGTTTAGAGGAACGTTATGTGTAACGTTATGTGTAACGTTTTGAGTAACGTTGTATGTAACGTTTTGAGTAACGTTATATGTAACATACGTAGCGTTTTGGGGAATGTTTAGCGTAACATGTGTAACGCGCATCATCAGAGTATCATTTTACCTGAGTTGGGAACATGCACAGAAATTAATTTTAATCGAGCAATGAATGACCTGGTCATGGACTTCAGAATTGATGCATGCTCGTGAGATCGTCATGTTATACCCATCATCCTATTCTTTATCAGTCTTCTGAGGTGTTTTACTGGCCAGTGACCGGGCAGGGACGCTGTGTGTCGACTGACTGAGCGGTCTCCTCACATAGTGCTGAGTTCGATCCCTCATGGCGGCTGAACACTCTGGGTGTAAGGGTCAGGAGGTTACTCTTTCACGGTAAACCGTAGAATCCCGTACACGTGTCTAGGTTACAGAATGCACACTCGTGTCTTGTGTCCGGAACCCCGTATACGTGTGTGCTATCTAAGTTTATTTTCGTGTGCTGCCGTGATTAATGCACTCTCCTCTCAGCCTCTCAGAACAGATCACATTCCTAAACAAATCAACTATTCATTTCGTCTCTCATTTTTTTTAACAGAGAGCACGTAAAGAACTGCTGGTTATAGGATATGAATGCTAAATTTTCTTAAGAGATGGATTAATTTATTTCAAAATGATGTCGGAAGTACGGCATCACAGCAACGTTGATAGAGGAGTTAGTGCAGCAATTACTTCGACGACATGAACACATCAGGAAATCAGTCGCAATTTCACACACGCACGAATGCTTCATGCAGATAATTTGGCGAATATTTTTCTGAAACCGGACGATTTTTAATCCTTTTTGTAAGTTTTCATTGCTTCGTGGACCACGAACAGATCTTTGAGAACTCCTCCGCTATAGGGAAAGATGAATCTTCCGCTAAATCTCCACTAAAGTATTAAAAGTTCCTCGTGGATGCTCTCTAGCCAGTCATAAATGAAGTGAATTACAAGGGAATTGCGTCAGGAGTAAATCTAAAATTGTGTAAATTTATGTTCTTCTCTGGCACCAGTTCGCCAGTCGAAGTTTCAGAGACAATGGGGAGGTGTATATTTTAGTTATTTCATTCATTTCATTCGTTATTTGATATTTTTTTAACTTATACCAAAATTGTCTCGTAGTGGACACAGAACTTTTCAAGCATAGGAATTTTTTGAGCACAGAACTTTATGGGTACAGACTTTGAGTACCGACTTTCATGAGCATAGAACTTTTTGAGTGCAAAATTTATAACTCTTTGAGCTTGGAACTTTTTGCGCGTAAAACATTTTGAGCTTATATCTTTTTGAGTGTGTAAAATTTTGAGTTAATAACTTTTTCAACATAGAACTTTTTGATTAGCGCGGAATTTCTGTCATTAAAAGAACTTCTCAAAATATCGACCACACAGCGTCGGCAGTTCACCAGTTTGTGCACTCAGTCTCTCATCAGAGAACGATGCTCGCAACTTAGATGTTTAGTCTTCTTGTGTTGAATTTTTCACCGTTTTATTCCAAGCCTGACTTTTACCCTCGTCGGCATACGCCAAAAGCAACAATAGCTTTCCAAATGAAGGCTGTTTTTGCGTATCAGAGTACATTTGAGAAAAACATTGCTGCGAACGAAGGGAACTTGATTTTTTTATGCATTCACAGAGTACTTACGATCGCTTGCAAATTTCACCAGATCTTGAAATAATTTTTTTAATTCGCTTTTTAATGATGTAAATTTGAATGGTTCCTTTTCATCGGTCCTCTAATTTTCTCCCTCTGTGTTTATTCATCGGGTCAGCTTTTCTTCACCCTCATTTGAGGGGAATCATTCAGAGGCTCCCTCTTTTGACTCCGTCTCACAATCAATAATTTCGGAAAAGGTCCTTGACACATCGACCGCTCGAGAGCTTTAGTGAAAGAAGCATCCTCCCTTCGCTAGGGAGTTCCTCAAGGGTCTCTTCTTTTCTCTGAAAAGGATTCAAATTCGTCTCGTTTTACTATAAACAAAATCAATAAACTGGAGATTAAGAAGAGCATAGCGTAAAAAATTGATGACAGGAAGGCTGCAATTCAACAAAAAATAGCGAGCTCTAGTTCAAAGATCTAGTTCCTCTCTCATCCCCTAAGATTTTATTCGTGTTTCAGGTCAAAAGTATTTCAAAAATTTGAATAATTTCTGGTGCTATGTAGGTGTGTATTGGTTAGTTTCTCAATAAATTTCTGCCTCCACGTTTTTTACTCATGATCATTCCAAATAATCGCTAGAAAATTATGAATTTAACTGACTGAATAATGAAATGATCGCAAAAAAAAATTATGAATTGATCTGACTGAATAAGGAAATGATTGCAAGAAAATTATGAATTGAGCTGACTATATAAATTATTTCAAAATCTATATTAAACATATTATAAAGTATTTAAAGTAATAATAATTGTTGTAGTCTGAATATCAGAATCTCAATAACGGGTTTGATGAACATTGATTTGTTGAATGCGGTGCTGAAACAACTGATACAATAATAATAATAATAAATTTATTGATGATGAAGATTGATCATATTAATGAATTAATTATTAGACTAAAAAAGGCATAAACCTTATCCTTACACCACAACCAAATAGGCAATAACTGAAGATTAATTTAAACAAAAGATGTACGAATACTTGGGTGGCTTCAGGAAACTGAATACTCATTTCAATGATGACCTTGTAAAATATTTGACAACGATACTTCAATAAAATCACGATCTGTTGTGTGAAGACAACTTAGAAGGAGGAAACCTGTACGATAACTTGCATCATATTCTATAAGACCTGTCCGATAACTTGCATCATATTCTATAAGACCTGTACGATAACTTGCATCATATTCTATAAGACCTGTACGATAACTTGCATCGTATTCTATAAGACCTGTACGATAACTTGCATCGTATTCTATAAGACATGTACGATAACTTGCATCGTATTCTATAAGACCTGTACGATAACTTGCATCGTATTCTACGAGTATAAAACATGTACGATAACTTGCATCGTATTCTACGAGTATAAAACATGTACGATAACTTGCATCGTATTCTATAAGACCTGTACGATAACTTACATCGTATTCTATAAGACCTGTACGATAACTTGCATCGTATTCTATTAAACCTGTAAAGGATAAAGGCTAATTACGGTAAAAATGGCGTATTTTATAGTAATCTGGCGCCTTTGGTATCCACAATACAATGCTTGTAATACATGTATACCCGTTCTGATTTCAGTTCAATAATTTATCTTCAGTAATAGATAGGAAGTAATGGGATGGTCACACACACACATAAAAAGATAAAGAGAGATACTGAGACAGACACACTTACTGTTGAATAAATACATAGCATGAAATCTTTCGTGAGAGTTTTCCTTACTGATTCTCTTTTTAAATTTGTCGTTGCAGCCATTTTTCTTGTCCCGTTTATGACATCATTTTCAATTGATTTTACCTCAAGGTTAATGTTTTGAAGAGTTCTCCCACTTTTTCTGCGATCAGAATGACCTTTATTCATGTTACGGACGGATCCATCTTGTTTCCATTTATGAAAAGTCTTGCAGATTGTTGCCTCAATAACAGTCAGTCCGTGAGAACTTTGTGTAACTCGTTTCACAGTGATAACAGATCCATATTTTATGATTCCTTTCTTCCACAATTAATGTACGCTGAATGATTGATTGCAGCTCCATGACGATGAGTTCCTGACAATTAAATCATCTAAAGGGGATGGATAGTGGGAAGATACGTTACGCATACTGGACATTGGATAAAACTCCAGAATCTTCTCTTTCAGGTGGCTTTTCGTTTCATCCTTTTACTTAAAATAGTTAGTGAGGTATAACCATTCAAAAAACCGAAACAATTTTTATGGTCACCCTGTACTATACCTATCTCTATTATATTTTCTTTCTTATACGTCGCGCAGCCACAGCAGTACTGGACGCACCCTCACGTATGTGAGGCTGTAACGAGCGCTGATTTAAGAAATGAGGGCATGCTGTTCTCAATGACAGTGAAGGCATTTGTGTGGTCGCTTAAGTGCTTAAGATACCACGATGTTCTTTCTCAGGAAAAGACCGAGAGATTTTTAAACTTGGTCCTTATTCAAAATTGTCGTCTGGAGGCTTTCCTTTCAATTGTTCTAATTATTTTAATTTTTACAGATTTATATGTAGCTGTAATTTAAATTCTAGTAAACGTTATGCTCGTATGCAAACAAAAAGATAAACTGCTGAAAAAATCATAAACTTAAATGACGCCATCGTTTGCATTTCTATTCAGTTTTAAGGTCATTTTTATGAACAGATAGGGCCAAGTGAATATTTTCTTGTAAAACAAAGATTTGGGTGACACAAACATTTCGAGGAGAGAGAGCAGAATCCTGTCCCCTGTCAAACCCTAGGGACTTTGCACTCCACAGGAGTTCACTTCTACGGAATTTAGAATATAATAGAATAAAACATGGCAATAAAAACAAGCCGTTTGGTCCGTTCTTGAGCTACTACCCAAGTTCCATGCCATCTCATGTTTTGCCCATGAGTTTATGATCCAATTCCCATGTTTTTTATGGTTCGAGTCCCATGTTTTTTATGGACATTTTATCACGCATGAAAAGCTTAATTGCCTTTTCCAGTGCATTTTCCGTCTAGTGCCTCTCGTCTGTTGTGGACTGAAGTGGACTGCTGTTTTTTGGTTTCAATACAACACCCACACGTGAAGAAATTTGTGTTTTTTAATGAATTTCTTTCATTTGCGAGTGGACGCTCTTTCCCTTGGAGTTTCCATATTGAACAGGAAGAAGGTTAATAACTGAAAGAAATCAAATATTTTATGGTAATTCTGTTCCTTTGGTATTCACAATACAATGCTTACAATACATGTTCACCCGTTCCATTGAGAAGTTAATAATTAGCCTAAGATAGGCAGTTTATTTCAGCTCCTAAGTAATGGCTTGCTTGAAATTAATTTATCCTATTGAATTCAGCAGTGAGAGAGACAGGATATATATTCATGCAAAAATATACGACGAATTTTAATCAATGTTATATATATATATATATATATATATATATATATATATATATGAATGAATAGGCAACGATTTTCTTATTATATAGTACTAGTGTACTCAGCTGTCAAGGATAACTGCAGGGAGTCCATGATAATACTTCGGTGGTGCTCGGCAATGAACAACAATTCCAACAATTTCAATTCTTCTCCTTACGTTTGTCTCCTTGTGACATTGTGGCTGTCCTTTCTGCAAATCATTCCTTTGCTGATCTTTTCCTTTCTTCTATTTATTCCTGTGACATCACAGCGCATACTTCAGCTTTTCTTGCAATATCCATCTTTTTTCTCTCTTCACTACTTTCTGTCAACGAAGTTTGCCTCTTTAGATGCTTTTTTTCACGATCACGGTCCACCCTTGCTTCGTGTTATTGGTGAATGTTTTGTGAGATAGCTCTCCTCTTGAGCTTAGCATCCATGGCTCGAACATTGGCCGTATCACTGGTACTTTGCTGAGATATTTGCCTTCTTTTTCTCTCACGTGCTAGTCTGCGTTTCCTTCCTTCTGGTGTTTCTTCCATTGTTTTAATGGATTTTTCAGATTCAATTTGTCTCCAAAAACATACGTGTAGATGATACGGCATATCCCTGTTTTATGATATTAAGCCCGTTCAGGAGCATCTTGCCGTCGAAAAAAGTTAAATTTTGTTTGTTATTTTGGGTTGCCGTCGGTAGTTGATGATTTTTTGATGAGGAAAGCTTTCTGCCAGCAAATTACCAAGGCAGAAGGGCTAGCGGAGCTCCTGGCACTTCCGGGCAAAAAATATTCGAAATAGCTTATGCACGACACGATCGAAAACTCATTCAAAGATACAGCAATTCATGTATCACGCTCAAAAGAAGGATGTCAAATCAAATAGTACTGAGGTACTTTTCAAAGCGAAGCTGTTTTTAGACTCGCGGTGTGTCCGTTAGATGAGGCAGTCGATGTAAAGGTGCTGGTCCAATAGCATAGTTTGAAGTAGAAACATGCAGTCAGTAAGTAGAAGAAAACTGTATCTATGCTACCTTTTAAACCAATGTTTCCCCTATCTTGCAGGGAAACAAAAAATTGTAATGACCCAGCACTGGGTTCCGTATCGTGACCAGGAGCCTTTACTTGGAATATTTGGACTTTACTGCGCGTGAAGTTCAACTGCTTCAAAGAAATTCAGCTGAAAAAATGTGCGAAATAGCCTATGTATGACAGGAGTCAAAACTCTAAAGCAGTATTTCGACTTTCGAGTATATATTCAAGACACTATATTTGTCATCGTAATTGAGGAATGAAATTTCATGATATCTCATTGTTATTCAGTAGATGAATTTTCTCCTATCTAAATCCTTAAGAGTGTGACAGAGAGACGAAACAAGCAAGCAACAAACTGTGTATTTTTATATTGTATAGTGGGACTCGTAGACCCACACGCGAAAAATTTCGGTGTTTTTACTGAATTTTTTCGTTTGATTTGTCAGTGGACGCGGGCTTTGCGAAGGAGTTTCCACATTGAAGGATGTGCCTTTGGTATCCATAATACAATGCTGACAATACATATAAGGAAATACCCTACTAAATTTTTTCCTATCTAAACCACTAAGAGTGTTGCAGAGAGACGGACCAAGCAAGCAAGCAAGCAACAAACTGTTTTATAATATAGTGGAATAAATCGATGAGTACTCAGCGATCCTCAAATGATACAGGAATTGAAGGAATCCTGTGTAGGAATCCTTAGCTCCACTCGAGAGATATGCTAACAGTGTCTGTCCTCGTCAGTGTTGCGTGGGAGAACTGCTGCTGCCCAATAACAGTCCGAGCTACCCACCTCAAAGTCAGCAACTCTTGTCGCCGGAGGCTGCAGTGGCTTCACTTTTGTTTTTAGGTTAGGCTTTGTTTCTTCCTTCTTTCTACATATATTTTCGTACAGACGGCCGGCGTACCGTGCAACCGACTTTCTGCAGGAACATTTTACTTTTTGCCTCTTTACGTCACTTCACTCACATGCCTCTTAACACGTTTGTTGCGATGCGACCCACCGGTGGGTCACTGAGGTTAGGTTCTGTAATTTTTTCCAAGTCTTTTAGTGACTATGCATACAAAGTGAAGTTTTACACCAATCAGGCAATCGCAACGAACGTGTTAATCCATTAGTGCCCAATCATACTATATACAGTTGGTGAAGTTCCTTAGAAATCATTCCCTCTAGTCATATTTTCAAAATGTTCTGTTTGAAATTACGGTAAAATTACCATATAAATGAGTAAAGATACGTGGTAATTTGTGCAATATTTTGATCAGTCTGAAAATAATTTGGTCGCTAAAGGGTTAAAGAAGCTTCTGAACATCACTGCCAGGTGTAGCGGGCTGTGCCAACACAGATGCTAAAGCTAAGAATCCTGACTGTTAGACTCGAATCAAAATTTTCTCCCACCTTCACTCCCAAAATTAGTTCCATCACAAAGAAATGGGAGTTTAAACTAAAAGTTAACTAACCACCAAAACTCGCAACCCCGGTCCTATTCATCTTGAGACTTACACGAAAGTCTCGATAAAATTTGATCATTTCGCCAAGCTCTCCCAAAACGCTCAAAATTTTTAATTGTTACCAAGAAGAAGAAAGATTTATTTTTTCAAAGATTTACTTAGAAGACAAGGTTTGGTTATGATGTCCGGCATAATTCTGTTTTCTGTTAACGCTCAAACCGACATCCTGAGCGATGTTTCAAGTCTGGTGATCTGCCGTTGCTGCCCAATTTTTTCATGAACATTTTTAAAGTGAATTTTGTGAGTTTATGAATTTCCTCGATGGCAGAAACACGACAATGCAAACAATTAACATGTTCAGAATATGTCAAAAAATTGTTACTGAACAAAAATTGAACAAAACTTGTTTGATGAGTTATGAATTTTCTTTAATTTCAAAACACATAAAATATTCAGTGTGGTAAAGGCTAAGGGTTTTAAAGAATAACGATTGTAGCT
>VCRD01006640.1:0-25715 GCA_006783055.1 Trinorchestia longiramus
ATAAGAGAAATTACGCACAAAGAAATATATAAATTTATGTATTTAAGGAGACACATGGAGTTTTATTATACAGTGTTGATGATTACTGATTTTGCTGTTGCTCAGTACGGTATTTGTAGGTATAGCATTATAATATATTTTCAATATAATGCACCAAAGACACTTAAGTTGTTCCCTAAAAACAAATTTAAAAGAATTTCATAAAAAATGCATGAAAATAATGAAGCCTTGTGTGTCAATCAGAAAAAAAATCGAATCAAGTCCCAACGAAAAGAACATGTTCTCTTCGGAGAGAACATTTTCTCTTCGGAGAGAACATTTTCTCTTCGGAGAGAACATTTTCTCTTCGGAGAGAACATTTTCTCTTCGGAGAGAACATTTTCTCTTCGGAGAGAACATTTTCTCTTCGGAGAGAACGTGTTCATTGTTCTCTTCGGAGAGAACGTGTTCATTGTTCTCTTCGGAGAGAACGTGTTCATTGTTCTCTTCGGAGAGAACGTGTTCATTGTTCCTGCAGTGGCTATAACAAAATGTTCTTTTCTGGCAAATGTTCAATTTCACAACAGAATGAAAATTCACAATTTCATTGATTAGGAAATCAACAGGTCTTCACAATTAATTAATCTAAAAATAAAATATGTATATCATAGTAAAGACTTGGTCTTCCATACTGAATATTTCTGGTCTTTAATATAATCAAGCTGTCAACATCAGCTTGACAGACTTTGTCAGACAGTACTTCGTTCACCCGTCTATTGTCAGCTAGACAGACCTTGTCAGACCATACTTCCCCCACCTGTCCCTCGTCAGCTAAACGAACCTTGTCAGACGGTACTTCCACCTGTCCATTGTCAGCTAGACGGACCTTGTCAGACGGTACTTCCACCTGTCTATTGTCAGCTAGACGGATATTGTCAGATGATACTTCTTCCACCTGTCTATTGTCCGATAGACGGATATTGTCAGACGACGCTTCGTCAGCCGGGACTGTCAGCAGCAGCAGGCCTGCCACCGTCAGCAGTGTTTGAAGGCAACACAGTCTTCCAGTCTGCTCGAGGCACACGCGTTCATTAGAAATATATTTATTTATTTATTTATTTATTTGTTTGCGTAAAGTCACTGCTTCCATCACTGCCTATTTTTTGGATACTTGAGTAAAACTCTGACCTATTTTCTGGATACTTGAGTAAAACTCTGACCTATTTTCTGGGTACGTGAGTAAAACTCTGACCTATTTTCTGGGTACGTGAGTAAAACTCTAACCAATTTTCTGGACACTTGAGTAAAACTCTAACTTATTTTCTGGGCACGTGAGCAAAATTTTGAGGCACAAATATCTGTTCAGGAGCTGCGAATGTAAAACAAGAAGTGAGGTAATTGCATTGTAATTACATAAAAGGTAATTAAAATATCACCTAATAATTACTTCAGGGCGATGAGTGATGAAAAAAAATTAAAGTGTAATGAACAGAACATTTACGTGTACACGGCAGTATACTCGTACACTGGGTCTGGAGGTATATTTTCCTTCATAAATTGTACATAAAGCTAAAAACAATTCCTGTATGTGGTGTAAAGTACATACAGGGCATCACAGTACACACAGGGCATTACAGTACACACAGTACANACTGTCCCATTACTGCCCCATTACTGCCCCTATTACTGGCCCCATTACTGGCCCCATTACTCCCCCATTACTGCCCCATTACTACATCTCGTGCCTCACTGTCGTCCTCCACAGCGGTGGGGGCTAACACTTGCATGGGCAGGAGAAGAAGGAGTTCATCACACCTGAAACTCAGTGTTGGATTCACAGACACCAACCGCAACCTCGAAGGCTCCTTGGATGCTCAGGCGCTCAAGGACACTACAGACGTGGAGGAATCCTGGAATAAAGACAAGAAGGAATCCTGGAATAGGGACGAAGAATCCAGGACTCCTCGCAAGTTCCTGACGATGTGGACGACGAGGTTCTCGACGAAGACAGTGACGTCCTACGTCACAGACAGGGGCGTGAGCGTGTCCGTGTCGGCACAGTGCACACTGCCGACGGGTAACAGAATACCAGGGTGTGTGTCATGATGGTGCCGGGATCTTTTTCAGCTAGGTGCTAGTGTGCTAGTAACGTTGCCTCCTAGTTTTCACCTAAGTGCGGGCAATGTTTGCGTCTTGGTGCTGGAAATTATGTTTAGGTGCTAGAAATTGCGCTTAGGACCTGGAAATTGTGTCTAGGGGCTGGTAACTACATCTAAGGGCTGGTAACTACGTCTAGAGGCTGGTAACTTCATCTAGAGGCTGATAAGGTATACCTTGTTATTTCCTTCACTTGGTTTTCTGTCGCACTCACATATCGCTTAATATGTTCTGACTTTTCAATAAAATGTATGCAGAATTTTGTGCATTCATTTCCTATGTCCCTTCAAGCGACCGCGCTTACTAAATTTAGGAGCATGAAAAAATAATAATTTATCTGTGAGAACCTCCCTTGTCAGACACACCTGTTTGGTATACCTGTCAAGTATAACTGGGCACCGATAACCGACGAAAAGATGTGGAGGGACAGTCTGCGATAGCTAATTGAAGGTTTTAGTATCATTAAAATAACTCTTCATTGTTTTCTTCCTGAAAGACAACACGGTTATGCCAAAACGCTTGCTTGTTCTCCCTCGGCACGAACATAATCAAGGAGAGAACACCTGGTTTTATCAGTTATCCGAGCCCAGCTGTGATGCCTGGTATATTTTTTAATTACACCTGTCGAGTACACCTGTCAGGCTTGCCTGCCTGGTATATTTTTTAATTACACCTCTCTGGTATACCTGTCAAGTACACCTGTTAGGCACACCTGTCAGGCACATCTGTTTGGTACACCTGTCAGACACACCTGTCTGGTACACCTGTCAGGCACACCTGTTTAGTACACCTGTCAGGCCCACCTGTCGGGGGCACCTGTCAGGCACACCTGTCTGGTACACCTGTCTGGTACACCTGTCTGGTACACCTGTCACTAAGAGAAGGTCATGTTAGAAAGATGCGTGTTTTTTATTTGTTAGTGAAACTCGTATAATTTGCTGTGCATGATTATTAATCGGCATGTGTAGAGTAAAAGGTAATAAACAAGTAGTCTCGTAGAGTAATCTGATTACCCACCAGAAGCAGGTAATATTCTAGTGTTCACACAAAGTTACCTCATTACCCATCAGAACTAAGTAATAATCTAACACCTACACAAAATTACCTCATTACCCACCAGAAGCAAGTAATAATTTAGCATCCACACAAAGTTACCTCATTACCCACATGAAGCAGGTAATAGCATCCACACAAATTCACCTCATTACCTTCTCTGTGCAGGTGATGACGTGTCGGTTTGCACAAATCTGGAATTTGCAGGAAAATTTTTGCCTTTTATTCAATTTGAGGAAAACTACTTCATATCATGGCGACAATTCCACGGCTGCTGTTGTATAGTGCCATGGTGAGTACTGTGTACTGTGTGTACTGTGTGTACTGTGTGTACTGTAATGCCCTGTGTGTACTGTAATGCCCTGTGTGTACTGTGATGCCCTGTATGTACTTTACACCACATACAGGAATTGTTTTTAGCTTTATGTACAATTTATGAAGGAAAATATACCTCCAGACCCAATGTACGATTATACTGCCGTGTACACGTAAATGTTGTGTTCATTACACTATAATTTTTTTTCATCACTCATCGCCCTGAAGTAATTATTAGGTGATATTTTAATTACCTTTTATGTAATTACAAAGCAATTACCTCACTTCTTGTTTTACATTCGCAGCTCCTGAACAGATATTTGTGCCTCAAAATTTTGCTCACGTATCCAGAAAATAGGTCAGAGTTTTACTCAAGTATCCAAAAAATAGGCAGTGATGAAAGCAGTGACTTTACGCAAACAAATAAATAAATAAATAAATAAATATATTTTTAATGAACGCGTGTGCCTCGAGCAGACTGGAAGACTGTGTTGCCTTCAAACACTGCTGACGGTGGCAGGCCTGCTGCTGCTGACGGTCCCGGCTGACGAAGCGTCGTCTGACAATATCCGTCTAGCTGACAATAGACAGGTGGAAGTACCGTCTGACATGGTTAGTTTAGCTGACTAGGAACAGGTGGGGGAAGTACCGTCTGACAAGGTCTGTATAGCTGACAATAGACAGGTGAACGAAGTACCATCTGACAAAGTCTGTATAGCTGACGTTGACAGCTTGATTATATTAAAGACCAGAAATATTCAGTATGGAAGACCAATTTTTTACTATGATATACCTATTTTATTTTTAGATTAATTAATTGTAAAGGCTTGTTGATTTCCTAATCAATGAAATTGTGAATTTTCATTCTGTTGTGAAATTGAACATCTGCCAGTAAAGAACATTTTGTTATAGCCACTGCAAGAACAATGAACATGTTCTCTCCGAAGTGAACATGTTCTTTTCGTTGGGACTTGATTCGATTTTTTTTCTGATTGACACACAAGGCTCCATTATTTTCATGCATTTTTTTATGAAATTCTTTTAAATTTGTTTTTGGGGAACAACTTAAGTGTCTTTGGTGCATTATATTGAAAATATATTATAATGCTATACCTACAAATACCGTACTGAGCAACAGCAAAATCAATAATCATCAACACTGTATAATAAAACTCCATGTGTCTCCTTAAATACATAAATTTATATATTTCTTTGTGCGTAATTTCTCTTATGTTATTACAATGGAAGACTCCCTTAAATACTGGTATTTAAATTCATAGACTTTTAGGAAATCGATTCTTAACTGCTGGAGTTAAATTCGTAGACTATCTGATTAGGTCTAAGAAACTGTTGCTTTAAGTTCTTCCTTCAAATGCATGATATTAAAACCCGTTATTTTTAACGGGCATACACGCTAGTATGATATAATGAACAGACAATGAAAACAGCTTCAATAAGAGATAAAATCAGCATTTTGCTTCGCTAGGGAATCGTCCTAAGCCCCAGCGTTGGTTACGTCTATGCCATGACGTCAGAAATTACGTCTTCTGCTGCCTTTGACGTCTCCGTCACGCACGACGACGCACCAAACGTCGTCTCGACGCCTCGTCATGCGTCACACTTTCCTGAGAAGCCCAGTGACGAAATAGACGTTCTACGTCTGGCTACACGAAGAGGTTATGAACACTTTTGTTTCCTGATATTATTATGATTATTGTTATTAATACATTTATTGATATTGTTACGCTTGTTCATATTAATACGTTTTTTAATATTAATATGATTATTGTTAGTAATACGTTTGTTGTATTATTACGCTTATTAATATCATTACGATTATTTTTATTATTACGCTTATTGATAATAATACGTTTTTTTATATTAATGGAGACAGACTACTGTTATTATCTGTTGACCAACAGACAGACTCCTGTTATTATCTGTTGACCAAGAGACAGACTCCTGTTATTATCTGTTGACCAACAGACAGACTCCTGTTATTATCTGTTGACCAACAGACAGACTCCTATTATTATCTGTTGACCAACAGACAGACTCCTGTTATTATCTGTTGACCAACAGACAGACTCCTGTTATTATCTGTTGACCAACAGACAGACTACTGGTATTATCTGTTGACCAACAGACAGACTCCTGTTACTATCTGTTGACCAACAGACAGACAACTGGTATTATCTGTTGACCATCAGACAGACTACTGGTATTATCTGTTGACCATCAGACAGACTTCTGGTATTATCTGTTGACCAACAGACAGACTACTGGTATTATCTGTTGACCAACAGACAGACTCCTGTTTGCCCGGTACACGACCAGCACGCGCAATGCTGTCAGCATAGTCACCTCTACGACACTTCTGACGTGTCTATCAGGTACGTGATTCATGTAAAACCTGTTGCTATTTATTACTATTATTACTAGTGTGCATATCCGTTAAATATAACGGGTTTTAATATCATGTATTTGAAGGAAGAATTTAAAGCAATAGATTCTCAGACCTAATCAGAAAGTCTACGGATTTAACTTCAGCGGTGAAGAATTTATGTACCTGAAAGTCTATGGATTTAACTACTGGTGTTCAAGGCGGACTCTCATTGTTATAACATAGGAGAAATAACGCACAAAATATATATAAATTTATTTATTTAATTTAATTCATTATATCGTATAATGATATTATTATTATATTCCTAGTTTAAGTTGCCAATTTAAAACTATATACATGTAATGTCACATGTCACTGAATTGACTTACGTGGTTAAGGTGCACGTGCGTGATTGATGCCTTTACTTCAGACGGTCATGGGACTTGGGTATTAACCCAAGAATAGGCCAAACAGCTCGTTCCTATTGCCTTATTCTGTTCTACCCTATTCTATTTTGTTGGCGTTCTTGGGTTACTGTAAACGAAAAGTAAACGCCGGAAAGATTTAGAAATTTTGTATTTATGTTCGCTATGAAGTGCTGGCTCAATTATTTTTGGGAGTCCGGACCACGTATTGCAAAAAAGTACTTGAATGCTTGATAGATGCTTGAATTAGTGCTTGAAGGCTTAAACGTAGCCGGTGTTGCTGAGAAATTGTTATATGCATGTGGAAACAAGCAGAAAAGGTTTCTGGAAATGCAAGTCCATCACTGTTTCGTTGGTGGTCGATACTGATGAAGCGTTTGCATGAACGGAAGTCCTTTGCTTGTTCCGTGGTGAGCGTATGTGGGGCGGGCATCATACCGCCAGTAGGGATGAATGTTGCTGTTCGCGCTGTGCTGTCTGCTGTATCACTGATATCCTCTTGCTGCTGCAGCACCTTATGAAGCTAAGCAGTTTCTTCTTGAATATGGTGGGTTCTGGTTGATGGATTGTAGTGTGAGCGTGTTATGTGCTACGATACATTATATTTTCTAACTATGTATCATGATTTAGTTGAGCAGTTACTGACAGCAGTTTTTGTGTCAGAAATGAGCAGTTTTCTTCTGCCAGTTCATGCTCAAAGTAAACATGGGAACTTTAAGATTTTAACGACACCTCCAGCGAGTCATTATCGCCTAAAAAGTATTCATTCAAATAAAAAGGCTCAAAATTTATTTCTATCCAGATGTATTAAGTAGATCAGCACTGCGACATCAAGTTAAGTGACATCGGTTGTTGCCGAAATTATTGTTGAGTTTGTTTAAACTAATTTTGTATTTGTGTACATCCTTTCATTATTTTTGTTAAGTCTTCTTAATATATCTCACTTGAAGCATCACTACAACTCTCAAGATCTTTTTGATAAGCATCATCACTACTCATATGATGTTAACATTAAGAATTTAAAACCCAATGTATATAAACTGTATACTGTACTCTAAATAAAATTCATTTTTTTTATACATCAGTTGCAGCGCCTGCAATCTGCACGGGACGTCGACGACGAAAAAAATCAAATTTCTACGCCATAAGACTTCCTGATTTTGATAAAACTCCACGGAAGCTTGACGACGAAGTTCAGTTCAACCAAACTTTGTCATCTCGAGTCGAAGGTTCAGGAGAAGTCGACGTTTCAAGTCAAACAGAGGATGAGATTGTGCATCAACTGGACAGTTCCATCCTGCCCTCGGAAAATGTGATGGACGACCACACCCCCAGCAGGAGGAGGAAGGGCAGGACTTTCCTAACGGTGTGGTCGACGGTGTCGTCTACGTCTACTGTCACTGTCTTTACTGTCAACACGGCCACTACCGTCAGTATTGTGGAACTGTGCTCGATCTCTAATAACCCATTTTCTGCGTGTGTGCGCTGAGTGTGTGTACTGAGTGTGTGCTGAGTGTGGGCTGAGTGTGTGTGCTGAGTGTGTGTGCTGAGTGTGCGCTGAGTGTGTGTGCTGAGTGTGTGTGCTGAGTGTGCGCTGAGTGTGTGTGCTGAGTGTGTGTGTTGAGTGTGTGTGTTGAGTGTGTGTGCTGAGTGTGTGTGCTGAGTGTGTGTGCTGAGTGTGTGCTGAGTGTGTGTTGAGTGTGTGTTGAGTGTGTGCTGAGTGTGCACAAGCCCACTTTGCATGAATACATGAATAAAAAACATAAAATAATTGTGTGCCTAACTCACCTTCCCCCTCTCCCCCTGCCCCCCTCCTGCCCCCCTGCCCCCTGCTCCACATTCATAAAATTTAGTACTGAAAAGAGGAATACGGAAAAAGACAGGTATTTAGTACTGAATACAGGAATACGGGTAAAAGATGTTTGTTTTCATAATGATTCATAGTACGAGTATAATGATACATAGTACGAGTATAATGATTCATAGTACGAGTATAATGATACATAGTACGAGTATAATGATACATAGTACGAGCATAATGATACATAGTACGAGCATAATGATACATAGTACGAGCATAATGATACATAGTACGAGCATAATGATACATAGTACGAGCATAATGATACATAGTACGAGCATAATGATACATAGTACGAGCATAATGATACATAATACGAGTATTGCATTTTGAATCACGAGACTGGTTTAGAGATAAAAATATTTTGCTGCTTCAACAGGAATATTTTTAGCACTCGTACAATGTTGCGTCATACACGAAGGAATGTTGCGCACTTTTTGAGCTGCGTATTGCAACATTTCTGTTCTGCATTGTAGCATGTTGTAGCACCTCATTTGTTTACTTGAAGGCCTCTAAATGAAAAGGTAAGTCAAAGTAAAGTGCAGCAATAAAGTGTATTTCGATGCAGACATGAGACATACAAAAATTTATGCCCTGCATAGCCATCAATTGTAGAATATTGTCTCCCGATGAAATACTAGTCATGGTTCATCAAGAACAGTTTCAATTCATCAATAGCTCAGTGATGTTGCTTCAAGAACTGTTTGAATTCATCATCATTCATCAAAAGAGCGTCTAGAGAGTGTAAAGTTGAGAGGGTAGAGGAAAGGGTTAAGGAAGGGGTTAAGGAAGGGGGGTTAAGGAAGGGGTTAGGGAAGGGGTTAGGGAAGGGATAAAGGAAGGAATAAAGGAAGGAATGAAGGAAGGGGTTAAGGATATGGTTAAGGATGGGTTCAGCAGAGGTTATACACAACCCCAGCCACAGAACAAGCGGCTGACACGCTGACAGTGCCTCCTCCATCAGTGATGAAGGTTGTCACTGTGAGCGTGGATGACAAGGTTTTCCACACCGTCAGCAGGTACCGGGGGGGCCGGTGGCCCTCCTCCTTGTCATCCAGGGGGACTTTGAACTCTTCATCGTGGTGGAAAAAGGGCTGTGATCCAAAAGCCCTCCTGCCAGCAGGCTCCCCCCAGTGGGAGGAGTCCAGGTCAGGGGGAGGAGGGGGAGGAAGGTGGATGACAGAGCGACGTCGCCGACGTCCCGTACAGGCGACGGTGTTGACGGCTGGAGGGGGTGAGATTTTGGGGGATTATTGGGGACTCAAATAACGCAAGTAAATAACTGAAGTGTGAAAATCAGGAGAAATTATCGGTCAATGACTGACGTCTGAAATTCAGGAGAATTTCATGATGAGGAGAAATGAAAGGAATAATTGTTACCATCGTGATGGTTTGGGCTGACAAATTGAGGAAAAACGCTCAAGGTTTGAATTATTTATGTTTCCAATATAAGAAACAACTCACGAATAACAATTGCATGGAGAAAATGTTTTAAAGAAACACCAAATTCACTAAAAAATTATTCGACTGAAATTTGTACAAAATATTATGAGGGTTAGAACATTGTTGATCAGGAACCATAAATCAAACTATCGCAAAAATTGAACCCATTGAGGAACACATGAAATGTACAGGGTGGGGCAAGTCAAATGCCCGAGATTTGAAAGGCGCTTACAACGCCTGTGATTGTGATAGTAAGATGTGTGTATTATCGTTGTGACCACCAAATTCTGCCGTTTTTAGTAGCAGCCATGCCTTGGTCGAGTAAACATCGCAGCTTTGCAGTGCACACGTATCTCAAAAATGAACATTCTGTCGTCGCCACTCAGCGCGCTTTCCGCCTACACTTCAACATTCCACGTCATGGTCCCATCCCTGATGGCAAGGCAATCAGGCTATGGGTTGAAGCATTGGAAGATACTGGTTCCACAAGAAGACCTAGGGGTAGTGGAGAATCAAAAACGGCAAGAACACCGGGAAATGTGGCCTTAGTTCAAGCAGCTGTCGAACAGTCACCACGACGCTCTGCCCGGAAGCATTCACTTGCATTTGCCATGTCTAACCGATCTTTAACCCTTTCACGACCAAATTAGTTTCATGCTGATCAAAATATTCCATAAATTACCACTTACCTTAACTAATCTCAATGTAATTTTGCCGTAATTTTGAACGAAACGTTTAGAATGTCGGACTAAAGGAAATGATTTTTAAGGTTTTTTGGGGGCATATCTACCCAACGGTAGCGAAAGGGTTAAGGCGGATATTGAACCGAAATTGGAAAAATTAAGTGAGAAAACAAATCTGGAAGACATCTGGTTCCAACAGGATGAAGCAACAGCCCACACTACTCAAGTTGCAATGATTAAATTGCAACAGATGTTCCAGGCACGCCTCGTCTCTTGGAGGGGTGATGTCGAGTGGCACCCACGCTCACCTGATTTGAGCATTTGCAACTTCTTCGTGTGGGGATACCTGAAGGAGAAAGTGTTCAGAAGTCGGCCACACAATTTGGAAGTATTAAAGATGCAAATTCGGGAGGAAATCGCTGCAATGCTCCTTGAGATGTGCCGAAGAGCCACCGAAAACAGACATCGCCTTCAACTATGCATCGCTACAGATGACCACCATCTTCATGATGTATCTTCAAAAAGTGAGCACACAAACGGCGTTGTATACTGATTCGAATAAAACAACAAATAATTCTGTACGTATTGTTTTACTTTTCTTAATAGCCTTTCAAAACTCAGGCATTTGACTTGTCCCACCCTGTACATCGGCTTTAAACTCTTAATACTAACATCTTAAGACTCCTGGTAATGCTTCCAGCGACTGTTCCAGTCTATCAAGTGACTTGAGGTAGAGGCAGGTAATATGAGGTAGAGGCAGGTAATATGAGGTAGAGGCAGATAATATGAGGTAGAGGCAGGTAATATGAGGTAGAGGCAGGTAATATGAGGTAAAGGCAGGTAATATGAGGTAGAGGCAGGTAATATGAGGTAGAGGCAGGTAATATGAGGTAGAAGCAGGTGATATTCCATGCATTATTGGCTGGAAAAATAATTGTACGAAAGCTATAAGAATGATTGATTTTATGAAATAAATTCTGACGCTGTGTTGTACACGGACATAAAACAAATTAAAGAAAATAATGGACAAAATTCATATGAGGAAAATCGAGTACTCTGTAACGCTGTAACACTGGACACGCTTGATGAATTTAGAGAATGAGTAAAGAATGAATGACTTCTGAATTATTGATAAGACCTGTATCACAATGCCACTGTTCTGACTGAATAATAAACACAGTTCCACCTGTACAGAAGGCACAGTTCCACCTGTACAGAAGGCACAGTTCCACCTGTACAGAAGGCACAGTTCCACCTGTACAGAAGGCACAGTTCCACCTGAACAAAAGGCACAAATTTATGTACCTGAACAAAAAACACAAGTCTACCTGAACAGAAGGCACAAATCTACCTGAACAGAAGGAACAAGTCTACCTGAACGGAAGGAACAAGTCTACCTGAACAGAAGGAACAAGTCTACCTGAACAGAAGGAATAAGTCTACCTGAACAGAAGGCACAAGTCTACCTGAACAGAAGGAACAAGTCTACCTGTACAAATAACACAGTTACACCTGAACAGAAGGAACAAGTCTACTTGCACAAATAACACAGTTGCACCTAAACAGGTCATCTCACCTACCTGTGTAGCAGGTAACCATGACTGTGATGGAGGACCTGGAGATGATGTAGGTCGTGGTGCTGCGTGAGGATGCAAACAGCAACCTCCCTGCTGCGGGAGGGACACTTTCTAAATAAAATATATAAAAATAAATGAACTTTATTCTCAATAGACAGCGTATGTACATTGGTTTTCAAATTCTAATGTTAGCATTTTATGAGTAGTAATGGTACTTATCAATAAAATCTTAAGAGTAGTAGTGATACAGCAAGCAGAATTCCCGTCCTCTGTGATGTAATTGGAAGTGGAGGCTCGTAGGGGCGTGTCGTACTGGCAACTGACAGGTGCAACTGACGGGTGTAACTGAAAGGTGCAACTGAAGAGTGCAACTGACAAGTCAGCTCACCTGCCACACAGTCAGCTCACCTGCCACACAGTCAGCTCACCTGCCACACAGTCAGCTCACCTGCCACACAGTCAGCTCACCTACCACACAGTCAGCACTTGCCTTTTGTGTCAGCACCAATGGCAACAGATGGAATTGCCAGTGATGTGTCAACAGGAGCAGTGGTAACAGGAATGCTGTTGACAGGACCGTCTACAAGAGAACCTTCTGTATTTACGTCGTCGATAGGATTACTGTCAACAGCAGCAATGGCAACAGCAGCACTGTCAACAACCGCACTGTCAACAGCAGCACTGTCAACAGCAGCACTGGCAACAGCAGCACTGTCAACAGCAGTACTGTCAACAGCACTGACAACAGCACTGTCAAGAGGCTTCAAGATCGCAAAGTTTGATTCTCTTGCAGTCCAGGTTTTCTCTTGAACATCTGTTGCTGCTGTTACTGTCAACAGAACTGTTATGAACAGCTTCACCGATTTCATTTTCCTGTTTTAACACGCCTGCTCGAAGGGAAAATAACAGGTTACAATACTAGCGAATTAAAATGCCGTCCATTAGCTGAACCTGAAAATGAATCTGAACCTGAATCGGAACCTGAATCTGAATCTGAATCAGAATCTGATTCTGAATCTGATTCTGAATCTGAATCTGAATCTGAATCTGATTCTGAATCTGAATCTGGATCTTAAACTATTATTGTGATGTATATGTGATATGGAACACTGCCTCTGTACAACATCAGCTCAAACTCAGTGATGTTCTGAGGCACTCAACGATGTTGAATAGATTTTATTCTGTGGGGAATTTCTGGTTTAAAAACTGTTATGATTTTTTGTTATTTTTTGTACAGGTAAGAGAGTTGTAGAAGTCCTCTGTAGCCTACAGGCCGGTGAGCAATGCTTAACAGAGGTAGAGTGGTAAAAAATCTAAGAGAGGTAGAGTGGTAGAGACAACATCCAAGAGAAGTAGAGTGGTAGAGACGACATCTAAGAGAGGTAGAGTGGTAGAGATGACGTCTAAGAGAGGTAGAGTGGTAGAGATGACATCTAAGAGAGGTAGAGTGGTAGAGATGACATCTAAGAGAGGTAGAGTTGTAGAGACGACATCTAAGAGAGGTAGAGTGGTAGAGATGACATCTAAGAGAGGTAGAGTGGTAGAGACGACATCTAAGAGGAGTTTTGATCTAAGGAATTTTAACGAATTTTGATCAATCAAGAGATCAAAATACCTTTTTATTGTGTTTGGTAGTCGTTTCTGATGGCATACATTCAGATTTACTTTAGAATAGCACTAAAATTAATCAATCAAATTTTATGTATACCTTCATAATACAGAGTCTGAGAGATTCATTTAATACTTGCTTGTGCTCCACACACACATTGCGTCAATTATCATGGTTATTGACGCAATAACCACACAATAATAAGTACTATTCTTGCGTGGCACATAAACTGATCACTGCAACCTTCATCAGATTTAGTGTTTGAGTGAACGAACTGAGACCTGAGCTTATTTTATGTTCTTGTAGAGTTGCTGAGCCATCCCTTTTAATGAAATAACAACTAACTTTCCTGCTAGCAATGACTCTTTACACAAACTTATAAGGATACTAGACAGTTCCCGTGGAAATTCAACGATTTAGATTTAACTAATTTCAAATTATTATAAAGATAAATGCATTAACGGTTTGCAACGAATTATTGTGCTTTGAATGAATATTTTTCATTAATACCTTTGTACAGAACTTCCATTGTGTATCTTATCTACCAATGACGTGGCCCAGATAGTACCTGTTGAATTCCTTGGTTCAAAAGTGACAAAATTAAGGATCTACGAAATAAATATATTTTTCAGTTTTACCCGTTGTACTATCAGAATCTGGATGTTTTTCATGAATGTATACAGAACTACTATTCTGTATCTTATCTACCGATAACATGGCCGTGTAAGAAAAGAAAGCTAATGACGGAAAAAATGGAGTATTTTATAGTGATCCGGCGCCGTTGGTATCCACAATACAATGCTAATACTACATGCATACCCGTTCTGATTTCAGTTCAGTGATTTTTCTTTAGTAATAGGTAGGAAGTAATGGGACGGACACACACAGATACAGAGAGAGAGAGAGAGAGAGAGAGAGAGAGAGAGAGAGAGAGAGAGAGAGAGATGTAGATACATTGTCTATTATACAGGGTGTCCACAAAAAATTTATCCACTGACCGTATCTAATCTAATACCAAGAATGACCGTCGTGTGTTTATATATTTATTTATTTATTTATTTATATATATGTTTCGTGTCACGCTCTTAAGAATAGATAGGAAGAAATTAGCACTGGCAGTCTTGATTTCAGTTCACTGGTAAATTAATACACTCATTTTCGCTGTACAAGTGCACTATAATAAGTCACTTTCAAAAAAATTAGAGAGATCCAGAGCCTTATATACTCGAGTCCGTATCGTGGATAGGGAGTTCGGCGGGGTATTGCATATTGCAATATACATACACAAGCTCGCAGTTGCTTTCAGTAATGCTGAATTTCTGTATCTAGGATATGACACGAATGGCTATAACTACTTCTATTGCGGCTCAAAAATACTGTATTCTAAGTGTTTATTACTGTCACAAGAAAAATAAGTGACCTTTAAAATAAGCTTAAGCATGGAAACTCCACTCGAACGAAAAAAAAGACTGAATCGAGAGTGAAAAAGAAGAGCGAGAGAAAGATTATATCAAGAAAGATTTATAAATACTTTTTGCCATCATTTTTGATGGCACGGGTACACTTGTCTTAATATAGTAAATAATAGAATATACCAGAACAGAATTCTTCTATAAGATACGGTATCATATATACATACATCGGTCAGTGGATACATTTTTTTGTGGACACCCTGTATATTTAGACTAGTAGACCCACACTTGAAAAATATCCAGTGTATTTTACTGATTTTTTCGTTTGGTTTGCCAGTGGACGCGGGCTTTGCGAAGGAGTTTCCACATTGAAGGATGTGCCTTTGGTATCCACAATACAATGCTTACAATACATGTATACCCTACCGAATTTCCTCCTATCTAAATCCTTAAAAGCATCACAGAGAAACGAACCAAGCAAGCAAGCAAAAGCTGTGTATTATTGTATTGTAGGATAGTATAAATATATAAATTACACTATATTATAATACACAGTTTGTTGCTTGCTTGGTATTGACTGACTAGACTAACTATTTTCATAAAATTCCAACTCATCATTACATGTCTCTCCCTCAAGTCACATCACAAGAAGGACGGGAACAGTCACTGGGAGCATCATCACTTAAGATGTTAGCATTGAGTACTGAAAAACTAATGGGTGTGTAAAATGTTTACTTCATCGGGATAAAGCTTCTTTCCTTTCCTTTTCCTTTCATTCCTTTTCATTGCAAAATAATGCTACGTGCTTGATAAAGATTCTGCAATTTGTACACAGATCTTTACATTAAATTAATTGATAAAAAGACCATAATGTTTCTCCAAGACGGAGAGCAAAAATTTCCATGGCTTTCATGACTCAAATTTTTTTTCATGGTTAAAATTTTGGGGCCTGTGAACTCAGTCAAATTTCACGTCTCTAATACACGTTTCTCAAGGCCGAAGTTATGAACTCACAAATTATCTTATTGCTTGTCATAGATTTATGTATTTTCATCCTTTTTCCTTTTTTCCTAACCATGCTTGTTTCTTCCACCTAGCTTCCATCTCATGTCATCACTTTCTTCCACCTGTCTAGGAAACACTGGACTTATTTTTTCCAAATTTTTCTTGGTATCATAGATACCTTAAACGCCCCTCAAAAAACCCAGGCAATACGAAATTTTTTTTTCATATACGCTTGTATGGACATAAATGGGTAAAAAAAACATTACTTACGAATAAGAGTTTATTTATTGACGCGATTTTGCTCCTTTTTAAGCTACATTACCGCTATTGGTTTCGAATGTACATCATATTCACAAGTTATATCTGCAGCAAACAAGGATGAGCACAAAAACATGCGTAAACATTTAAAGAACATGCGTAAACATAGAACTGGCATCCGTGAGACGTAAATGTTACCCCTGGTGGACATACAGGGTGCGGCAACATGATTTCCTTTTTTGACAGGAAATTCCTTTGAAAAAAGGAAGTTAAGTTGCTGCACCTTGTGTCAGGTCACAGACCCAACACATGCAATAAATACAATCCAACTGACAAGCTGTAGACCTCACAGGTCTACCTGGCAGGTCTACCTGGCAGGTCTACCCGACAAGTGCACCTGACGCATACACCTGATAGGTCTACCAGACAGTTCTACCAGACGGTTCCACTTGACAGGTCCCCCTGACAGATCCACTGGACAAATCCACCTGACAGATCCACCTGACAGTTCCACCTGACAGTTCCATCTGACAGATCCACCTGACAGATCCACCTGACAAGTTCCACCTGTCAGTTCATCGGACAAATCCACCTGACAGATCCACCTGACAGATCTACCCGGCAGTTCCACCTGACAGTGAGGCCGAGTTAGCAGATATCGAAGGTTATACCTGGAATAGAACACGCCGCAGAGGCACTCACGATGTTGACATCCGTAGTATGAGAGGAAGTCTCGATGATGGTTCTGGACTCTGTCTCCCACACCGTAAAGAAAAACTTGGATTGCTGATCATGTCGGTCCCCTACTACACCCCCCACTGCCACCCCGTCCAGCTCTGCCTCCTCCAACTGGGAAGACACAAGTTCTTCCTGGGAAATTGGGAGGTGGTGGAGATTTCGGAGAACATGGAGGCTTCGACGTCGTCGCCCGGAACAGATGCTCGGGGAGATCGCTGTTTGTAGGAGGGGGGGAAGTGGGGAAAAATGGGAGAAGGGGGAGAAAGGGGAGGAGAGGGAGAGAGGGAGGAGTGGGGAGAAAAGAAAAGAGTGGGGAGAAAGGGAAGAGTGGGAAGAAAGGGAAGAGTGGGGAGAAGGGGGAGAAAGTGGAGGAATGGGGCGAAAGGGGAGGAGAGGGAGAGAGGGAGGAGAGGGAGAGAGGGAGGAGAGGGAGAGAGGGAGGAGTGGGGAGAAAAGAAAAGAAAAGAGTGGGGAGAAAAGGAAGAGTGGGGAGAAAGGGAAGAGTGGGGAGAAAGGGAAGAGTGGGAAGAGAGGGAAGAGTGGAAAGAAAGGGAAGAGTGGGGAGAAAGGGAGGAGTGAGGAGAAAGGGAAGAGTGGGAAAAAAGGGAAGGAAGGGTCAGAATATACAATGCAGGAGACTGATTTAATTGTAAGGCATTGGTTATTATTTTATTTCAGTTTTTAAAACAACATAAACGTAGAGATCCTCTACAGTAATGATCACAGAAACAGATACAACACCGTAACAGATGTAGCAGATGTAGAAATGGTGTAGCCAACAAAAAATCAAACAAAAACAATGTTTAATGGCATATTGTGATACCTGTTATAAGTCTTGACGCTTTCAAGTTTCGATGTAAACAACATAATTTTGATGATAACAACAAAGTTTTGATGTAAACAACAAAGTTTTGATGTAAACAACAAAATTTTGATGTAAACAACCAAATTTTGATGTGAAAAACAAAATTTCAATGTAAACAACAAAATTTTGATGTAATCAACAAAGTTTTGATGTAAATAACAGTTTTTAAGTTAAATAACTAAAATCATCTAATCTAGTAACCGCAACTCACTGAAGTAACTATAATCCCTCACTCTAGTAACCACAACTCAGTAATAACATTAAAGTTACAATGAAATAACAAGTTACTGTAACTCACAGATGAAGCAGGTGCGCATCACAGTAGTTACAGTGGTGGAGAGTATAACTGAAGTAGTCGTAGAGCGGCTTGCAAATAAGAACAATCTACCATCATCATCTGCACACAACAAGGTTTTGCAATGTATGATATGTAGTTAATGTTTAGTACAGCGTCTCTCAAAAAAATGTTTTCGATGTTAAAAGGCTGTAGTTTGAATATTACTGATATTCAAAGTAATACTACTACTGGTTTTGAAACTGATACTACTACTAGTATAAGGTGTACATAAAGTGGGTAACAGCAAATTCTGGATATCAAATAAAACTTTAGATCTTGCTCTTTCGAATAAGACCTGTTCCAGCCTCCTACTATCAGTAGTACTCAAACTACAGCCTTTTAAAAATGTATACATTTTTGGGGAACACCCTGTAGTAATGTATAATAGTTTAAGAGGTAATGTATAATAGTTAATGTGAAATGGTTAGTGTATAATAGTTAGTGTATAATAGTTAAATGTACGTCGGTATAACGCGTTCTGCACACCAGCATGTCACACTGAGCTCAACATTCTATAAATATTCATGAAGCTGTGACGTGAGACCTAAAAATTAGACATCCTCTTCCCTCTGACTCCCTTCTCTTCCCTCTGACTCCCTTCTCTTCCCTCTGACTCCCTTCTCTTCCCTCTGACTCCCTTCTCTTCCCTCTGACTCCCTTCTCTTCCCACTGACTCCCTTCTCTTCCCTCTGATTCTTTTTTCCCTTTACAGTTGCGTGTCACTATATGTCACTATATCACTATATGACAGTGTCACTATATGTCACTATATGACAGTTTCATGTGACTATATGACAGTTGCGTGTCACACTATGACAGACCAGCACAAAACTCAGCAAACACGACACAAAACACACAAAATTACGTCTGCTAGTAACTGGTCACTAGGTCTGCTAGTAACTGGTCACTAGGTCTGCTAGTAACTGATCACTAGGTCTGCTAGTAACTGGTCACTAGGTCTGCTAGTAACTGGTCACTAGGTCTGCTAGTAACTGGTCACTAGGTTTGCTAGTAACTGGTCACTAGGTCTGCTAGTAACTGGTCACTAGGTCTGCTAGTAACTGGTCACTAGGTTTGCTAGTAACTGGTCACTAGGTCTGCTAGTAACTGGTCACTAGGTCTGCTAGTAACTGGTCACTGGACATCAAAACTGGACCCAGTCACCCAGAAAAAATCTCACCTCCACCCAGAGCCTCGGTGCCAAGGCTTCCAGCAGCATCCCCCCGACCCCCTCTGGGGGAGTGGGTGACAGAGGTGTCAGGTGGGTGTGTGGGGGAGTGGGTGACAGAGGTGTCAGGTGGGTGTGTGGGGGAGTGGGTGACAGAGGTGTCAGGTGGGTGGGGGAAGCTGCGAGAAGGAATTGGTGCAACTGGCAGAGTGGGTGTTGTGGGGCCATGTTTGTGTCCGTCTGCCAAGCCAGCTGCAGGCAGATCAGCTGCAAGCAGATCAGCTGCAGGCAGATCAGCTGCAGGCAGATCAGCTGCAGGCAGATCAGCTGCAGGCAGATCAGATGCAGGTAGATCAGCTGCAGGCAGATCAGCTGCTGGTAGATTACGTGCAAGTAGATTAGTTGCAGGTAGATGAGGTGCACGTAGATGAGGTACAGGTAGATGTGCAGTAGACAGGTCCTGACTAACCACGCCAGCAGCTGTCAGCACGGCGGCAAAGAACGTCAGCATGAGGCCACAATACTGTCACAAAAAAAAAGACGGGTTACAAAATTATTTTGTCATGCATATGCTTCAGCATTCTCAGTTGTGCCAAAATTTAAATTATTAAAATTAAAATTAATTATTATTCAAATTATTAAATTAAAATCTAAATTTGCCATCCTCTGTATCGTGGAGGGCCTTAAATCATGTCGAATTGCATCATATCGCTAAATTTAATCGTAAAAATTATTAAAATTGATCGTGTCTAAGCTGCCATTAATCGTATTCTGATTATGTAACGCGATTACGGTATTCTGGCTACGTAACGCGATTACGGTATTCTGGCTACGTAACGCGATTACGGTATTCTGGCTACGTAACGCGATTACGGTATTCTGGCTACGTAACGCGATTACAGTATTCTGGCTACGTAACGCGATTACAGTTTTCTGGCTACGTAACGCGATTACGGTATTCTGACTACGTAACAAGATTACGGTATTCTAGCTTTTGTCTGATTACATGTAACTAGTATTTTAATTGAACAGTAAATTACAAATGAAATGAAACAATATTCTGACTACTCAGTAATTGTAACTAGCATTCTGACTACAAAATAAATGAAACTCGTGTTCTCAATGCAATAAATCAACTACCATCCTAATATTTTAAAACACATTCAAAAATTTATTTTTTCCACATCAACTCATTCGTTCTTCCGCGCTAGCGAAGTCGTCACTCGTATGAATTTAGTTTTCCTCTTTTAAAAGACGCTGTTATGGGGAGTATAATACCTTTCCTATATGAGGTTTTGAAATGAAGCTAAGCATCAACAGACCCACCATAATGAAGAAGGTTGATTCAGCAACTGGTTGCTTCACCACTGCATCACCGCCTTATATAAGCAGGCTTCCGTATCCAGGATACTTGCTCTAATCAAATGTATTTCACGTGAGTTTCCTCGTGACGGAACTTTCGAGAAAGTCTAATCAAGTTTTTCCTCATCCATAATTTTGCGCAAGTTTCTGTCTGTTAGAGGTCATGGAGAGGTGGAGAGGTGTTTACATTTAAAAAATACACAGACTAAATGAGTAGACTTTTCAAAAATAAATAGTCTACTCTCTAAAAAACAAAGTTTCTTCTCTAAAAAATCGTCATCCAATCTCGGGTAACTCCAAGAAGAAGTTAAAAACATATTTTTATTCATTGGTATCGAGAATACCAATTTAATGCATAAGACACATGGTCTGTTTGTTATTGTACGCCTGAATTAAACGCCTTTTATCATGAATAAGTCTATTACTGTACTATGTTTTTCTAGATAACAATACATCATGATAAACTTACGGTGAGCATTTTTTAGGTTACCTTGCATGTATCTTTGTAAAATTACACAAGCCTTCTCTCCTAGTTCTCTGTTTGGGTCCAAAAAAATCCTAGGGCAAGAAAGAGCTTTGAAACTTTTTGAAGCAATTATGTAATACCTATTTATTTATGCCTAATATAACTATGTAACCTTTTTCTAATTCTGTATTTATTATGACCTTAAAAGCCTGGCGTATGTATGCATCAACTTTTCATCGATTTATGCTTGTGCAACATAGGTTCCCAGTTCGAGTCCCTTCACAGCAATTGACTTTCTCCTGCTGGTGACACAGGAAGCCAAGAAGGCTGAATAACAACTGAATAACAAACAATGATGTTCTCTCGTCCACCTAAACAACAATAAAAGATACAATTACCGATGAAAACCACAATTCATTCAGAAATAACTTCAAATTAGGAATTCAAAAATTCTTCATAAAATGCCTCATTTTCTGGTGTACATCACAGCTTATTTTCCTATCAAAAAGTCGTTTAATGGTTACCAGGGGCAACGTATCTCGTGATTAATATTCAGGGTGCGGCAACACGACGACCTGTTTTTGGAAGAAACTTCCTTTGACAAAAGGAAGTTGTGTTGCCGCACCCTGTACAACAAATCAACATGACCTGCTATCATCGTGCTTCTTCGACCCTGAATTGAAGATCTGCCATGAATTAAAATCCATTAGCAGCCATCGTGCTATGTATAGTACGTATGAAGTCCTTCACTTTAGTTCCATATTCTAAGCGTTTCGTTCTAAAGCTGCGCAAAATTCCATAAAAACCGGGTAAAGATAAGGGGAACGACGGATAAAAATAATCAGCATCGGAGACTAGGTGGGCCTATGAGGCCCAGTCACTTTTCAATTCTTTTGCTTTCAAACTACGTAACAGGTCATATATATTTGTTCTATTGATGTTATTATTAAGTGAAGTTCATGAATACAATATTAGATAGGCTTGGTAATTGTGATACTGGGCCTTTCAAGCTCACTTTGTCGTTTCA
Source organism: Trinorchestia longiramus (assembly GCA_006783055.1). Taxonomy (NCBI): domain Eukaryota; kingdom Metazoa; phylum Arthropoda; class Malacostraca; order Amphipoda; family Talitridae; genus Trinorchestia; species Trinorchestia longiramus. The sequence continues at coordinate 22,127 of VCRD01006640.1, forward strand.
GGGTTAAAGAATTAATCGAGTTTGAACGGCGGCAGGCATGTTCCGTAGGCTTCTGGATGTTGATTGGCTGGAAATAATGGACGCAAGGACGCGATTGGCAGAACTGACCTGGATCAGCGACTGCAGCCTACCCGCATGAGTCAGTTTAATCACGGCAGGCAGAAGGAAAGGTGTGTTCCTTTATAACAGCTGCAACTGATAACACTTCATGAAGTATGGTGAGGCTTGTTTCTTCTTATCGGAGTATAGCATTTTATGTCGGTATTAATTGCTTAAAAAAGTTCAACGACAGATACCTATTTTTGATTATTAGGGAGTGTAAATTATCAATATATTATATTTTAAAAAATGGGTTATGCAGATGATAAAAGTGTTGTTTGCTCTATATGTTCTAATACTATATACATATGCACACATGTGCTTTTCTTTATATTATACGTTAGCTTAAGGCGTTAAAAAATTAAAAGTTCTGAAGTTGAGAAATTGTATGAATAAATATCAGACCGCATTTTATTATGCTAATATCTATTATAATAATATTTATGTGTCCTATTGTATTAAAAATATTCTGCATGTTTGGACACAAAATACTACAGAAAATCCGAAATTTGGTTTCGAGCGTCAGACACTAATTTTCAAAGCGTTATTGTGAATTCACTTCAGGATTTACAAGCATTTTTTATTAAAAGAACTGATTAGATAAATCTTCCATTTTACATAGCTGCACTATCTTACATAGTGCAGCTATGTAAAATGTTCTAGTTTACATAGTTACACGCCTATCACTGCCGCAGTTTTCATTTCAGTGTAAAAATTCAGAGTAACTTTACAGCAGATTTACATGACGAATAAAGGAAGCAAACCTGAACAAGTCATTGCTTAGTAAAGTAGACTTTGACTGCTTTTATATTAAGTATAAAAATATTTTTAATAAGATAACTAACTGAAAGAGGTGTTAGGTACGTAGTTAGTTTAGGTAGGTGATATTATCTTCATAAACACAAGTTTGACTTCAGTAATGAATTAATTCAGAAAATTGTTCATAAGTTTTGCAGCTGCTATCATAGTTATGCCAGAATTCATTTTCCATTTTTGAGCAATAAAATAGTTCTTGAATTGAAACTTATTAATGCATTATGACTCATAATATTTGGCAGTTTAATTAGAACAGGATTATTCATCAATTACACTTCAAGTCACGTTAAGTAATTGCTTGTGACGAGTTTATGAGTTATTTACATCATTAAAGTAATTAGCTGCTTACATCATTAATATAACTAGTTATTTAAATTATCCAAATAACTACACTAAGTATTTAAATCATCAAGCTAATTAAAACGAATGAAAATTGACAAACTGACTGGTATGATAATAATTGACATTGCCCTAACAAACAACTAATAAATAAGAAATAATAATAATAATTGACCTGACCTACCAAACTGGACAGGTATCTAATACTAAGAATGGCCGTCGTGTGTTTATATATTTATTTATTTATACGTTTCGAGTCACGCTCTTAAGAATCGATAGGACGAAGTTAGTACTGGTGGTCTTGGTTTCAGTTCACTGGTAAATTAATACACTCATTTTCGCTGTACAAGTGCACTATAATAAGTCACTTTAAAAAAATTAGAGAGATCCAGAGCCTTATATACTCGAGTCCGTATCGTGGAGACCGAGTTCGGCGGGGTATTGCATATTACAATATACATACACAAGCTCGCAGTTGCTTTCAGTAATGCTGAATTTCTGTATCTAGGATATGACACGAATGGCTATAACTACTTCTACTGCAGCTCAAAAATACTGTATTCTAAGTGTTTATTACTGTCACAAGAAAAATAAGTTACCTTTGAAATGAGGGAAACTCCACTGGAACGAAAAAAAGACTGAATCGAGAGCGAGAGAAAGATTATCTCAAGAAAGATTTATAAATATTTTTTGAGCGAGAGAAAGATTATATTTTTTGAGCGAGAAAGAAGAGCGAGAGAAAGATTATCTCAAGAAAGATTTATAATTTTTTTTTTCATCATTCTTGTTGGCACGGGTACACTGCTGCGAAAAATTGAGACACACCAAAATGCATGCTAGGATAATGACCGTGAGTGGACGCTCTCTTTTAATTGATGATGGGAAAAGAAATGTTTTAAATTAGTTTGACCAGTAACCTGGCTACCACTTAATATAAGGCCAAAGATTTTGTAAATTGAGTTATTGTTTTCGGAATTGTGATTTTCATGAAAAGCTTCAAAGAGATAATAAGGATATTTCAGAATAAAATTCCGGCAAAAAAGGCCAACATGGATTGAAACGTGTCCAACCGTAAGAGAGAAGCAGCAAGACTTCGACAGCAAGAAAGACGTTGTTCGTCCGATAGAAAACTGATTCTCTTCCCAAGCCCAAAACTGATTCGTTTGGGAAAAAATTATTAACGGGCATTGCACTAGTAATAATAATAATTGACCTGACCTAACAAACTGGACAGATATAATAATAATAATTGATCTGACCTAACAAACTGGACAGATATAATAATAATAATTGATCTGACCTAACAAACAAATAATAAATGACAAATAATAATAATTGACCTAACAAACAAACAATAAATGACAAATAATAATAATTGAACTAACAAACAAACAATGAATGACAAATAATAATAATTGAACTAACAAACAAATAATCAATAACAAATATTAATAATTGACCAAACCAACAAATAATAGATGACAAATAATAAGAACTGACATGACCTAACAAACTGAACAGGAATAGTTGATGACCTTGAACGGTTCTTTTTAATTAGTTGTATGGCTTTCACACGGCCAGCGAGTGAAGGGATTTTAGCTAATCTCTGAACTTGTCCGGCACTATGGGAACCAACTGACCTGCACGTGCTAACTGACCTGCACCAACTGACCTGTACGTGCTAACTAACCTGCACCAACTGACCTGTACGTGCTAACTGACCTGCACCAACACCAACTGACCTGCACCAACTGACCTGCACCAACTGACCTGCACATAACAGTTGAGCAGGTCGGTAGGCAAACAAACAAACAAACAAACAAACAATCTTTATTTCCAATCAAGTACACAGTACATAGACATTTAGTACATTGGTTTTTAAATTCTTAAGGTTAACATTCTTAGAGTAAGGATGATGGTGAGCTCCATGCGACGATCCTGGGATGTGTCCATGGGCGATGAATTGAGGTCTTACCGATAAGTGCGAGCTTACGGCGTGAAACGAGAAACAGCTCGTATTCATGGCCGGGTTTCGAACCTGCACGCAGTCTTTCTGCACAAGCAGAGACCCGATACAGAACACGGGCCGCATACCACTCGACTACGGTGGCTGCAACAGGTTGGGGAAAACCCAGTTTTACTTTCCTGTTTAAGCAAGACGGAGATGATGCCTGAAGACGTGATGAGTAACGTGTCTTCCTTACTCCTGCTTACTCATGCTTACTCATGCTTACTCATGCTTACTCATGCTTACTCCTGCTTACTCCTGCTTACTCCTGCTTACTCCTGCTTACTCCTGCTTACTTATGCTTACTCATGCTTACTCATGCTTACT
>VCRD01006641.1:17395-43100 GCA_006783055.1 Trinorchestia longiramus
TTTTTTATTTTTCAAAACCGGGTAAAATTCTCCCGGCGATGTGGTTCATGTTCCTCAAAAACAGCGATGTGGTTCTAGGGTTAAAGAGAGAGCAAAGCTTCATATCTCTTTGGTCTATTGTTTCCCTTAGAATAAATTGGTGCTCAGCCTCAGGCAAGGACACCTCGTCTTCAATGGTCTTCTTCAGATCCATTCAACCAACCCCTCTTGTACATTTAAGTTAACTTTTATAATTTTAAGTGCATCACGTACATATTATTCTAGCTATGCACACAGGGAACGTAAGTTCATAGCGGTGCGTACGTTCCATAAAGACAAAGGAGAAGAATGCTTTAATGACCTCACTAAGTCGTCGGGCAAATGATAAAGAAACCAGAGTTCATCCCTTAATGGCGTGTGTGTTTTTATTGCATTCTCAACACTCCGTATATAACAAGTTTTTTCCGTTTGTAGGATGAAGAATCTATTTGAAGTATCCTGAGGTTTGATTTTATTAACAGAACTCTGATAAATGCTTAAATTTTTAGCGATAAATATTAGGCAGGAAATTTTATTTAGGCAGTTAACATGAAACATATTCATGCTTGTTTGCTAAATGTTTAGGAAATAAGGTTGAAGATCAGCTTTTACTGTTTTGCATCTTGAGGATTTTTTGTTATGAAGCTTCTAAAAAGTTGTCTGTAAAACATTTACTGTACATGTACGATAAAGTTAACTTCTAAAAGATTTTGATAAAGAATAAAGTTCGCAAAGCATAAGTTTCAATGAGAAATCAAAACTGATGTCAGAAAACTGTATAAAGCTCGCTTTAAAATCGGTCATTTCTATATTTTCATTTTATTTCGGTCACTAAGACGAAGTTTTTCAGTGAATTACTATCTTTTGTGGGCTCGCTCCGATGTTCTGCAGCGTTCCAATGCTCGCGGCGTTAACATGCTCAAGTTAATGAATATTTCTTTCGTTTTACGAGCTTATAAATGCGATATAATGTATAATAAATCCATATCTCCCTGCTGGTTCAGTATTCTTGTTTGAGTAAAAACGTCTTCGCTCAGGAGTCTCGTTTGAAACCTGGTTACGATGCTTTTACTCCAGCTTTACGCAGTCCTGAATGTATCATACATAGATACTTGCATCAGTGTTACCATCCCACGTTCTTACCTTGCACTCTGAATTGCACAGTTCTCGAGTTTGAAACATTTATCACGGCTGATATTTGTTTATTTTTAGCTTGAAGTGCATGCTTGCGTGTGTAATACTTCAATGTTGGAATCAGAAGGTTTTTCCTATTTTCTTTAGTAACGTTATTTCTTTTGATTTAACTTAAATACAATACATTTCGTATTCTATATGTAACGTTCGTTTTGAAAGTCCTCTCATCCTAGAAGAGCTCAAATATTTCGATATTTAAAAAATGTATAATTCACCTCGTACGTACTAATGGTTCAATGGTCTGTTCCAACACTGCTCACTTCACGCGAAATATTTTCGTTATACTCTGTGTAGTTCTTCGTGTTCTATTCACTAAATGTTTTAGATTCCTGAGAAAGGTGGCTTTTAAATTTAAGAGGTATTATGTTAAAAAAAATTGTATAAAAATAGTTTTTAGTCCATTGCGTTGTATTGCGTGTCATAGCTCACGAGTAAAATGTGAAGGCAGCTCGTAGCAAGGGAACTAGGATACCTCTCCTAATTCATTAGTTTCCTATATTTAATAATTTATAACAAGTCACCGATTTTACACTTAAAAATTTAATGTTACTTTTTAAAGGACCCGAAATACTTTTGTTGTGTGAATGAAATAAGTGTATCTTGAGGATTTAACGTTCTTTTGGGATAAACTGATTCTCTTTCTCTCTGGTACGAGTAGCTAGTGTACAGGACAACTGATACTCTGCTCTCTATTTCTAATTGTCCTTTTCTCCTCGGTATGAATACACTACATTTGTTGCTTACTGCAGTGCCCCGGGGGCCATATAGAGAACTCTGCATATCTACGGTGTCTATTCACCAGCTTGGTCGACTGGTGAGCGAATCTGCTTGCGAGCGGAAAGACCCGGGTTCGAATCCCGCTGCTGACATGGTTGACGCGGCTAGAAATACGGCATGGGACTTGGGTAAAACAACCGAATAATTATCGAAGTAATTATCCGACCCAAGAATGGGCCAGAAGGTTCGTTCGTATAGCCTCATTCTATTCTATTCTATTCCAGTGAATTCTCCTGAGTCATTGCTGGAAAATAGGAATTCATTAATGATTTTTCTTTTCTGTTCCTTTGATTAATTTTACATGTATTTATAAAAAGTAATCTTCGTAACAAGAATCTGAAGCACACATTGTTCACTTACAGGCTTCAGAATATATATCTTATTTCCATCCTTCAAATTCTGTATAATTTTGTACTCGTAATTTGAAGTTTAGCCTATTTTACTTATTAATTTATTCCATATTTGAACAAAGTTTGTTTGGTACTTAGACTCTCCAGCGCTCCCACATACGCTGTGCTCAAGGCATATTCTACACAAAATGTAGACAAATAATTTCACATAATTTAGGTTTCTCTTGTAGATCATTAAAAGCATTTTATATTAATCATAGTACCGTCATAGGGAATGTTTTCTTGGGTAATATTTGCCAGACAATCATGTCGTATTTCCGTAGTGCTGTAACATAAATGTGTACATTTTAAAACTTCAGGCCAAGTAAGCAGATCTTTTATATCCAAAACGCCTCAGATGACCGCGCTTTAACTTTTGCTTGAGCTGCCATGATATCATGCGGGCCAAGAACTTCTTTAACACGTTGACTCCGAAGTGGTACGTATGTGGGCCACTTAGGTTAGGTTCTGTAAATTTTACAGTACCTTTTAGTAAAAATATGTACAAAGTGAAGTTTTACACCAATCAGGCAATCGGAGGCAACGTGTTAATTTTACAATGAAATTAAAATTGACCGAAAAGTTTATTTGTCCTTAACCTTGGAGCACTGAACATGGGTATAGTTTGCCTGAGTCTAGTGACGTCTATACCCATGTTCAGTGCTCCAGGGTTAATGCTTGAAATACCTGCTCCTTTTGTTAATTCTGAGTTCAAAGCGACTTAGATAATTACTTTGTAGCAAGATGAATTTCCTGCTCATGCCGCGTGACGTGTTCATTTGTCAGCAAAATTTCACGACGTCCTGGCACAAGGAATTATGGTTTCCAAGTTCCCTGGACAGCAAGCTGATGAACTTTAGTCCATCTTGAAGGGCGAGTCTTGCTTATTTTCACATCTGAATTACTCTTCATTGTAATACTCTTTTGACAGACATGGTGAGAATCTAACACTAGTTCATATTACGTAAGACGAATTTATCCGAAAACTTCGTTTCCTCTTTCTAGCAAGAGGATATTATTTCAAAGAATATCCTGATCAAAATCAAGTTGAATAAACTTGCTATCTTGCTGTGGTTTATTGAATGAAGTTTATTTTTGTACAAACTTAGCCACCTGAGTGTATAAAGCTCCACTTCTGCTGGCACGCTGGCATGCGGCACGCTGGCATGCGGTACGCTGGCACGCTGGCATGCGGCACGCTGGCACGCTGGCATGCGGCACGCTGGCATGCGGCACGCTGGCACGCTGGCATGCGGCACGCTGGCATGCGGCTCGCTGGTGTACGGCACACTGGCACGCTGGTGTAGGGCACACTAGCACGCTGGTGTAGGGCACACTGGTGTACATGTAATACCCAACTAAGCCTCTATTTTCGTCTTTTCGCACACCGTCTTGCAGTGCTGGAAGACTATGAACTCGTCGTTTAATTAAGTTAAAACTTTTTCATTTCCACAGCGTTTTTCAGAGATTACTTTGTTCCATCAAAGTTGTTAGAGTTTTACTTGTGAACGAACTTCTTACCCTAGTGGCGTTGAACTTGTGTAGGTGTGGGGAGACCATGTACGGTGTAGCCCGTGTGCGTCACATGTAGTTTTCATGTACGGTGTAGGTGTGTGTTTGGGGTGCACCAGGTGGTGCACTGCCACACATTTGGACGTTTAATAAAAACAAAGTTGAGTAAAGAGAGGAAAATGCATTAACGGAACGAAAAAAACAAGTGAAACAATGACATTACCTGCATATTTTGAAAATATGAATGGTTTTTCGTTTTTTACTCCTTTTTTCTTTTCGTAAACCTACAGATGTGTCCGATTATTTTATAGCATCTTGTATAATTTCTGCCGCTGTCTAGAGGCTGCGTGCGTCATGTGTGTAATTTTTAGGCATAAAATGTACATATCAAATGTATACGTACAGCTTCATTTCATTAGAGCTGGCGTATAAAAAGCTCTAACAGGTTGGACTTGCGTTGTATTATTGCCTCGATTATTTATTATATTGAAGCACTGGGGTCGTTTTGAGTACAATAATGATTTCCATACGCTGATGGCTTGCATTAAATAAATGAAGTCGTAGCATATACCTGATTTATGATCACATAAAGTTTCATGTTTACGCAAACAATTGTTATTTTACGACTATTATCTATTTATATTATATCATTTAAAAATTGCCAGTTAGGTGCAAGACAAGATATCCAGTCAGTGTACTACTCTACAGTAAAGTAGCGAGGGTCAGTTTATCAGTCTTTGCTAGCAGCTAGCCGTCTCTTCAATTTCTAAGAATATTTTAAAGTTTATTTTTCGAAAGGCTCAGTTTTCATAACATCAGAGTTTCTTGTTGAGCTTTCATTCCTTTATTTGCAGCAGTCCTTGTGTACTCTTTTTCTCTCGTTCAAACTTTGAAGTTCAGTGTGTATTCTGATCGAGTTTTTCTTTGCGTCGAGAAATGCTGGAGTTTTTGCGTCCGTTACTTCCCTCTGAACCTTGTTTTGAGCTCAGCATCAGCCCGTGTTTTGAACTGGACCAGTTTTGTGAAGCGAGCTTTTCATTTCGCTCCCACGTTCGGTTCAAACGATTTTCTTCTTTTGAAATGGTTTTCCATTCCGCTTGTTTGTTGAAAAAGCAAGTCATTCTCTTGCGCTGTGGGAATATGTACGTAGTTAACGTTAATGACGCTTTATTATAATGTTTATGTAAGCTTATACCCCTAATTCTTATTTATTGCTTCCAGCTTTCGGAAGTATCGGGGTTTGAATTACAGGGTGTCCATAAAGTCTCTTTACTATTTATCTTGCCAAAATTTTTCAAATGGTGACGAGACTTTATGGACATCCTGTGGACATCGGGTAGAAATTAATCGATTCAGACACATGTTTTGTATTCTACGCCTTTGCGTTTCATTCTCGCTCGTCGGGCGGATTTAATTGAGCTATTCTCTCGCCTAACAAAAAGAAGAAAAGTATTGCTGAATTTCTACTGGGATAGAATCATTTTCTCATGTTTTCATGGTAAATCCAATCAATTTGATTAGCAGTATTAAATTACTGGGGACGTTTTTTCGATAGGATACGAAGAAGTTACGCAAGGATGGTTCGTAAATCGATAAACCTTCTGAATGACATCTTACAAGCACAAATGCTATACGTGTATCATATTTAACCTTCAATTAGTGTAATTTTTATTCGTGCAATTGTTTACGAATTTCAGATCGATAAATTTTTGAGCTACATTCCAGTCGAACATTTTCTTGACAAACTGTTCGTCGCGCTATTTAAACCCTTATCAATAAAAGGGACTGTAATGAAGAACAATATGCATAGAACTGGGAACAATTGTCGAGTTGTGCTCTCACAAGGAGAGTCTCACGCTTTTGAGTTGCTCTTTGTGGTGCCGCCACTGTGGTCATATGTGGCGGTGCCGCGACTGTGGTCATGTGTGTTGGTGCCGCCACTGTGGTCATGTGTGGTGGTGCCGCCACTGTGGTCATGTGTGGTGGTGCCGCCACTGTGGTCATGTGTGGTGGTGCCGCCACTGTGGTCATGTGGTGATGCCCCCACAATGAACATCACGCTAGTGATGCACAAGTCCTTAGATTGAGTCTCAATGCAACCCTCGTTTTTCTCCTGCCTGCGACGCGGGTGATGCAGGCTGACCAATCCTCCACATCAAGCTCGTCTAGCTTCCCTATGAGCCTCTACTTCAAGTCGTAACACAGAAGGACGGAAACAGTCACCTGGTGAATGATCACGAGTTTTGAGATGTTAGCATTAAGAATTGAAAAACGGATGACAACGCATTTACTTAATGTGTCGGAAATAAACTCTGATTGCTCTGATATTAGAGTTCACACGTCGTGTATGCGCTTTCCTAACCTGAGTTGCTCTCTGCAGAATCAGCAGCAGTGGATACTGGAGTTTTGCTGGCTACAATCTTTTAATTTTTATTACATATCTTATCTCTCTCATTTCCGCGTCTTGATTGGGGGGAAGGCAAGTAACGCAACCGATTCTGGCAAGAGTTCCTTTGATGCTGTTTCCATTTAATTCTTCATATCGTCGTCTCGTTCAAGCTTCATTTGCTTCTGAGGAAGCGTCCGACGTCCAAGAAAATTACTGAAATAATCGGTCTTGTTTCATTCTCTTGTTTCAGTATGTTTAGTGTATACTTGCCTCAGTTGCTACACATCACTGTTTATATGCGTCTTATGTGGAGTATTGTAGCATCGTCCGTGGTATTGTAGCATCTTGTCTTATACAAACAAGCCTGTGCGATGAAGGGGATATTTTTTACATGGTCGCTTCTTTGTAATGACGGACCTTAGTAGTCCTGACTATGCCGACCCTTATCACGACTCCATGGGGCTTGGCGTGGTATGTCCTGGGGTACAGAAAAATGTAGGACTTTCTTTGACTTCTTATTTCGGAAAAGCCCTTCATCAGAGGCCAAGGGAGGGTCTGCATTTGTGTTGTTGATTCTTGGATCCCATCTTACATGATACGTCTGCTTCACGATGCACATTGAAACGCCCTTCGTAGGGATATACCAACTGTGTTACGAAGCTATATCAGTATTGGCACCATACCTTCCGACTTCTTTGTTAGCTTGAAAGTTAACACGTTTGTTGCGATTGCCTAGCCGGTGTAAATCTTTACTTTGTACACATAATCACTAAAAGACTTTGAAAAAATTACAGAACCTAACCTAAGTGACCCACCGGTGGGTCGCATCGCAATAAACGTGTTAAGATGAACATTTGCTTCCAGTTTAGACTCGTGGTGCATCCTCGTACTTATCTTCAAGACTTTGTGAGTGGACGTGTCTTAAATTTGGACACCTTGCAAAGCTAGAATTTCTAGTCTTGCTCGATCATTAAAAGAACTAATTCATTGCTAATTCAAACGTCATGATTAATTAATCGCTTGATAGTTTTCGGGTATCAGTTTTTACACTCACTATGAGTTCTGTTAAAATTTTTACGCTTCAGTCTAGGCGGTCACCTTCATGACCAAGCTATTACGCTAATTTTATATCCTCGTGGAACTGTTGGTTTTAAATTTTCTCCAATGTTATCATGTCATTTCTTCTACCAGCGATGAAATAGCGACGCACAAAGATGGTGGATGGTGCTAGAGAGCTAGACATTGCACCCAGAAGGGAAATAAAGCTGAAATATTTCTGTACTAGAACACGATTATCTGTTACAATGAAAGTTCGCCAAACGCCCTATTAAGTAGTACAGAATTTCAAGTTGGAAATTTTCTGTGAATATTGCTGGTCATCCTGTACAAATGATGACTAAACTTCAAAAGTCTAAAAAATTTACTGTATGGGTATCTAGAAGCACTGTTCTGTTGCACTACAAGAGATTTATCCTCAGTTGTGCTGTACTAGGCAGTTTTTTATACAATCCACTAATATCGCATAGTTTCGCATAATATTTCAGCATGAAAATTAATTTTGAGGACATGAAAAATATTCCCGAAAGTTAAAAGATAGTTGTGCAAAATACTTGTATTTAAATTTTGTCACGCCACGCGGTCTCTCATCAACGGCTACTGATTGTACAGCTGACGGCAAATAATTTTTGGAAGCTTATATCGGAAATTTCATTAATGGTCGACAAATTGTTTCTACAGATATATTAATAAATCATATTAGCTTTCTGATTGATCTGTTCGTGCTCTCCACATTTGAGCAGAGTGTAAGGAAAATACAGGGATTTATTTCGATCTGCCCGATCGAGATGCCCTATCATCAGCTCGTTCGTTAATTCGAGCGCAGTCGTGCGTGGCTTCAATTAATTAAGCGAATGAAAGAGAAATAAAAGGCAAACCAGGTCCCTGTAATTCATTATTTGGAGTTGGAGCTGCATCTTAATGGTTTCTTGCTCCCTCCAATTCGAGTCGGAGCCATAAGCTCAATAACTAGATCGAGTTGTATTTTACGCAAGCTTGGGGGCGGTCATGGCAACAACATTTTTGCCTCGACTTGTTGGGATAATGCCGCAGCCTCGAGCTTGCAACAGGAGCTGATATATCCTGCAATGTCGCGCCTGATCTAAACATAATAATGTGATTTCCGTTCTAATTTGCTCGAGGAAAGTGCTGCCGAGGCTACTGATCGTTCTCATCGTATATGATATCGAAGATTTACATGGGAATAGGATACCGTGACGACGGTCTAGAGCTGCACTTACTGCTGCAACTGCACTTACCGAGATGCTTTTTCCTCTAATTGGGCAATAAGGATGTGATGCGGTCCAACTGGGGTTGTATTCTGACAGTAAACTACACTGCATTTGATGATGATGATGGTCATCAAAGTTATGTACACAGTTGCAATAGCAATTCCAGTGTTCCACTGTGAATTTGAAGGCCTTTAAGTAGTGTTTGATGCATGCTGGGCCTCCCTTTGTGCTTGATGCTTCTCTCTGATCTCATTACCTCACCGAATGTTTCTCGTCACGATGCGTGAACTTCATGACGTATACAGGTGAAATTTTTTCTTGAAGGATATATGCGACATAAATAGAATGATGGATTTCGCTTGAAGCATCATTACTACTATGGAGATCTTACCGATAAGTATCATCACTACTCTAAAGACGTCAACATTATGAATTTTAAATTCCAATGTATCTGTTCCGTATGTTCTATTTGAAATAAAATTTATTTTTTTTACGTCGAGGAAAACTCGAGTACGATCTATAGGTACGAGCTTTCAAACTACAACTCGTAATCATTCAGAACAAGAGCGGTACTCTTTTGTCTAACAACGAGATTGAATTATGTTGGCATTTAAGAAATTCCTATGAGACAAAAGTTTCTTATTCGTGGATTTCAGCAGGTGGGACATTAATGTTTTCTAAGCTAACAAGCCACGATGATGTAGCTCGATGATTCCTTCAGATGTTCCATCTAACCATCCATCCCGGCATTAACAGGAGTATAGAACTGTTTTGTACGTACCATCTTAAGACACGTTATTTTCATAAGTTTCTATTCCATTGAGGATTCGAATAGATGTATATGTGAATAATCTTTTTCTCTTAACCTGTTAACTGTCAGTGTCCAGTTTTCAGCCCCTGGTACCTTAGGTGAGGTTCAAGTGTTCTTTTTGCCGTGCCATGTTTTTTTAAAAATATTTTAGGTGCATTTTATTGAAATGTTTTTTCACATTTTCCAGAGCTACGTAAGATAAGATTTTAATAAACGCTTGTTACTTTATTTTTACTGTTTAAGAATTTACTTGAAATTTTGCCAAATGCTAATAAATATGATTCAATTCTCGACGCTCCATGTTTTTTGCATTCAAAAGAAAGCATAAACAAACCTGGAGAATAAATAATCACTAAGTTGGTCCAGCTTAATTGACATTCCACGCACCGGACTTTGAAATCGTTGCGCTATTTTTGCAACCACAAGTCCTCCTAATTGTGCGCCGTGCTGCGATCGGTAAAGCTGTAATTATTTGCTGATAAATGCACATTATTTTGTGATGGAGTAATCTTTTAAAGGGCTTCCAGGGCGCTTGCCTGGTCCTGACGTCGGCAGGCCGTCGCTCCCTCGTACGCTTGCTTCAATTTTCCCTCTATCAGTCCGGGCTGCTGCCTATTTGTATTGGTTACGGCAAACAGTTTTTAAATATTCAATTGAAGTCGGCTGCGCGTTCAGAGATAATGTTGATTTTTCGTGTAGGGGAGCGTCATGCAGCGTGGCATCAGGGCTGCTGAGGGCTTTTATATCATGGTCAAAAGGCACCAAATTATAGAAAAAGGAACCAAATTATAAAACTATTGAAATAATTAAACCTAACGTAGTCGGAATATGAATTGAAACTTGGTATATCCTTCCTATATTTGCTTGCTTTCTAAAAAGTTCTTGATTGTCAACAGCTGCGTAAAAATTATCCTGTTTCATCATTGTAGCTAGCTTTTCATGAGGATTCTAGCTTGTACAGTTAGTATTTTGCAACAATGATTTTAAAGTTTAAAGTTTCTGAGCTAGTATTTAGTGAGTCAGTAGTTCATATTTAGCGAGAAGCTTCACAAACACTACCTATCATACCAGGTAAATGATCCAATATAACAGCTTGCAAATTGTGTTCTGCAGCACCAATACAGAGTTTCGACTCGGCAGGCGCTGTTTTTTTCGAACAAAGTCGATGGTGATCTTGTCTGTAAAAAATTAATTACTCCTTGGCATTGGTTTAATGAGCTTGTGTTTTTACGATGCTTCTCAGGCTTCATTTGCATTTCTAGTTGTGTTGTCGTGCAGCTTAACAAGAAAACAGTTTGCAAGCGACTTCACTTTCGATGCTCTTGCCACCATCAATTCATGAAGCTATTCTTTCATCTCCTAACAATTCTTGCCTCCCGATCATGAATTTGAATACCTTTGCCTTATTTTTATTTTTAAGAGTTCTATTTTCAGTTTTTCGCCGTTTAAAAATATTCAATTTTCTCTATTCCCTCGCTATTTCGAGATTGGGTGCCCAATTACAAATAACTCCAACAGTACAAAAATGTTTTAACCACTTAGCACGTTGACTCCGAAGTGGTACGTATGTGGACCGCTTAGGTTAAGTTCTGTAATTTTTTCAGATCCTTCTAGTGACTATGCGTACAAAGTGAAGATTTACACCGGTCAGGCAATCGAAGGCAACGTGTTAAAGTAGTATCTTCACTGACTGTAACAGCGTGCAACTGGCAAAACAAGACACTTTGTTTACCCTATTGAACAGAAACTGAACATGTTTGATCCAACCCCAAATTCCTCATTGACAGCTGTAAATAAGTACAAATATGTATCCATAAATACTTATTTAAACATATTAAAAATAAACTATAGCATGAATCAGTCATTGCCAATACAGTAGAATTCCTTTAAACCGGCACTCGTTGGCCGAGCTTTATATATTTATTCATTGTTTTTTCTTCTTTAACTGCTTTAAGCAATTGATATTGTTTTCCTTTTATGTCTAGCGTGTCTATGATTTGTTTGTGGTTACTTGGGTGATATTAACCGGCAAATACAAAGTCCCATAGGTGCGAGTTGAAAAGACTTCTACTGTAGTACCAAATATTTAATGTTCAATCGGGAGTAGTATCAAACCTTCATTTGAGTGCAAAACGTACAGAGTTTGGTACGAAGGTACCAATTCTGGCAGCCCTGTGTGGCATTACCGCTTCTCAAAGGGTCCCATAATTTCCCTTTCCACAGTTGGCATCACTAATTCTTCTAATAATTCTGGTGTGGGTTTAGTTCATAGCATATTTGTTATTCCTGTAGCATAGAGGCATATTCCTGTCTCTCGTTGCCTCTTGAGTAGGAGATAGATATTTAGTGTATGCTATAAGCATTAAAGTAATAGTTCATTTGCAATTTTTGATTCAATTTCCATTTTTGTTGATGGTCTCATCCAACCTTGCGCTTAGAAAAACAATTACAAAGTTCTCTTTTTTGACATTCGTATCTCATTTCACTGCTTGCACTGGCGCTCACTCGAACAGAGTCAAGTAAAAACAAAATCGCCAATTTCAATGGGAAATAATCCATTTTTACATTTTTCATGTATTCCATTTTCTTGAACGTGATCTCGAGCGAACTTCAGGCGTGTGGTGCGTGACAGAACAAGTTGTTGTTGGCTGCAGTGGAGTCTAGAGACGAACTTCCCACGTTACTTGTGATTGTTTTTTTGCGGTCTCGTGTTTCGAGGAGTTGGAGTCTTTTTTTTCTGAGATACGGAATTCGTCAGCAATTGTGGTTATGTCTGCATCCCGAGTTAGGGAGGAGGGAGGAGGTGTATGGGATGGTGGACGGGAGGGTTCTAACAATATTCACCAGGTCTCCGGCGCCATGTTATGCTGATTTTTCTGCTGATTTATTCCCTCTGAAATGGGACTCGATTCTGCGACAGGACTTGGGTGCGGCCACGCCATTCTCGAGTCATTCTCACCGTCTCGACGACGTGTTCTGCGGAAACCTTTAGTAGCTCTTCAGTCGTCTCCCTGTGAAACTAAATTAATGTAGTACAAGCATTCTCAAACTATCACCAAATGCACCATCAAAGTTTGTTTACCTTAGAACTAAATGGTAGCTTGTGTTTGCTGCTATTCATGTTTTAGACTTGCGTTGAGATGGCCGATGTCTCTTGAAAGTGATCCTAGTCATTGAATGACCTCCAAATGTTCTGCAATCTTAAAGGTTTCGTTAGTTACCAGAGTCCATTATGCTATTGTCAACAACATAGTGCGAAGTTGAGAAAGTTCCAAAGTTCGAAATTCATAAACTGGGATACACAATACCGTCCGCTGTTAGCAGAGCTCGGTGAAACATCGAACTAGTGTTGACTTTGGTCATTGTCATGTGGTACGAACGTAGTAACAAACTAGCTACTGTTTAATTGTTTTGTGATACTATTACACAAACGTAACAACAAATCTGCTACAGTTCCATTGTTTTGTAATGCTACAAACGCAACAACAAACCTGTTACGGTTTCATTGTCTTATGATACTACGAACGTAGCAACAAAACTGTTACGGTTTCATTGTCTTATGATACTCCGAACGTAGCAACAAAACTGTTACGGTTTCATTGTCTTATGATACTCCGAACGTAGCAACAAAACTGTTACGGTTTTATTGTCTTGTGATGCTACGTATATAACAACAAACCTGCTACAGTTTCATTACATTCAACGGAATTCAAAAGACAATTCATTAGATTTCAGATGTTGATGAATCCCTTAAGTGAACGTTTCTATCATATAAATATTTTTTGGAGACTTCGGCTCAATTCCTTTATAGAAGTTGTGGGCGAAGTTTTTTTTTGGTTTGTTTGTTGTGCTCCACATCTTCCCACCGATGAAACGCCTATGATCCTATAATGGTTATACATTACACTGATGACTATTTGTCGTTACTTTGTGTGACGTGTTACTTCATATATTGTTACTTTAGCTTATTTTATGTTTCGTTACTTTATATGTTGCTACTTTGGTTGTTTACTTTTGTCATGACACGTTACATCTTGAAGACTTGGTGCTCCTTGATGGGTAGGTAGGATATCAGAGCTTCTCTTGAGGTGACATTCTACATGTATTAGTCTATGCTTTAATTAGCGTCACTATTAGTGTACGTCCTAATTAGCGTCACTATTAGTGTACGTCCTAATTAGCGTCACTATTAGTGTATGTCCTGATTAATCACTATTAGTGTGTCCTAATTAGCGTCACTCGAACGAACAGACAAATTCTATTTTCAAAATAGCATACAATGCATGTATTGACGGCGGGTTTTCAATTCTTAATGCTAACATCTTATAACCCGTGACGCTGCTTCAAACGACTGTGCCGTCCTCTATGGTGCCACTTGAGGTAGAGGCTCGTAGGGGTTGAGCTTGATGATGATGGGTCAGCCAGGTCCCCTACGTCGCAAGCAGAAGAAAATGAACCCTGTATGGAGATACGAACCCGAGGCTCGCGCATCTGGAGCATGAGCAGCTCGTTCCTTGACTGCGAGGCAGTGTTGTTCATCGGACACATGTACCTCGAACTACCACCAGCAGGACTAGTATATCTGACATTCTGATGTGATTTTTAGTTTTCTCGACTCATTCTTATTTTCATATTTTTTTCCGAAGATGCAAACAAGTGTCATTTCGACAAATTCGTTCTTAACCCATTAATGCATGGCGTACGGATAAATGTACTCCAAATAAATTTCATATACAAGGATCATACGCGTTTGGTTTTCGTTCGTTCCGTGAAATGTTTGCAGTGACTCGTAGATTAGACTTCAGGGTATACTCTCACAGAAAAGTGATATAATAGCTCCTTTACTTTTTGAAATATGACATTTTATCGGTGTACATTTTTTGCACTCTAGGTATTAATTAGTTAAGCCTCGCCTTTTTCTTGCATGTTTCCCACCAGCGTAATAATAATTGTTATGTCATTAGCAACGTTTCTCCATCACAGTATATTTGATCATTTGTTCACACGCTCAATAACCATGTGCATGTGAATTACTAATTCACTTGCTTGTGGGAAAGTAAGTGTTCAACGAAAGTGTTCTCATGAGACATGCATTCATTGTCTTTGTCTTCATTGATGAGTTGTGATGGATGTGAATGTTCACACCAGCCCCACATGCGATGAATGATGAGTTGTGATGGATGTGAATGTTCACACCAGCCCCACATGCGATGAATGATGAGTTGTGATGGATGTGAATGTTCACACCAGCCCCACATGCGATGAATGATGAGTTGTGGTGGATGTGAATGTTCACACCAGCCCCACATGCGATGAATGATGAGTTGTGATGGATGTGAATGTTCACACCAGCCCCACATGCGATGAATAATGAGTTGTACGCCACTAAGTCTTGATTTCAAGTGGGAGACGTGGTCAATTACAAGAGACACGAGGATGTACAAGCTAATGTTTGCTCTATGATCATAGGAACGTGTTTTCTTTCATCGGAACCCTGTCCCTCTCAGTTGAATGCTCGGAAAATTCTTGCACTTTTTTGTCCAAAGCTCGCGTTCCTGTCGAAATGAAAGCTTCATAGTTTTTTTTATTTGGTCCACGAATTCTGTGTGCAGTTGCTTGACAAATAAATTGGAACGAATTCAATTAAATTGTACGAGACTTTGAGTAAATGTAGATAACTGTAAAAGCATAACCAAACGTACAGCTATCCTGGCATTGTAATCGCTTTTTTTGAACACACGGTGGCGATTTTGCATTGCGTGGTGCAGCACATCAACAGCTTGAAATGGTGCAGCACATCAACAGCTTGAGATGGTGCCGCACATCAACAGCTTGAGATGGTGCAGCACATCAACAGCTTGAGATGGTGCAGCACATCAACAGCTTGAGATGGTGCAGCACATCAACAGCTTGAGATGGTGCAGCACATCAACAGCCTGAGATGGTGCAGCACATCAACAGCTTGAGATGGTGCAGCACATCAATAACTCAACATCATCAATAACATCAATAACTTAAGATGTCCATTCTTTTAGTTAGTTCAGCAACTTCTTTTAACCCACCACCGCTACCCTGGGTTTCCCTGAACAAGGAAAATTATTTTAACCAAGAACCTTCTCCTGGTCAGATTGATGCATCACAGCCGTTTGATCCCATACGAACTACGCGTTTAATTAATTGATGCATCACAGCCGTTTGATCCCATACGAACTACGCGTTTAATTAATTGATGCATCACAGCCGTTTGATCCCATACGAACTACGCGTTTAATTAATTGATGCATCACAGCCGTTTGATCCCATACGAACTACGCGTTTAATTAATTTGTAAAAATTATTACTCCAGGACCCGAGTTCAAAATTCCACTTCACTTAGCCGTCTGACTGCAATTGTGTATAAATTTTTTAGTTCGTACAGCGAGTTACCACTTATAAATAAATTATCCACGCACAAGTTATTTATTAAATAATAGTGCATTTATCTTCTGGATAAGTTTGCACGTGCCGGTAAACTACAAACTCTCCTTCCTTTCCCCACAGAACACAAAACTTATTTGTCATCGTAGGAAGATGTCTTATTTGAAGAAACGCTTCGCTTATGTCAGATGATACCAAGTAATCATATTTCCTAATTTTGACCGGAAATTTGGGCAAATTCTGAAGTAAATTTACTCCTTTAAAAGCACTCTCATTGAACGAAGGATCATTGCCAGCTTTAGCCCATTAATGCCAGAGGGGGATATTGCGCAGAGATATTTATTCCCTTTAGTCTTATATTGTAAATGTTTCGTTCAAAATTACGATAAAATTACATAACAATGAGTAAAGATGAATAGTAATTTACGCAACATCTTGATCAGTCTGAAAATAATTCGGTCGTTAAAAGGGTTAAGACTGCAATGGAAAGCAAGGCGGATGCAGGGGGCGGCCGTGGAGATCTCACACACTCCTGGTGGAGGATGTGGATCCTGCCATGGACATCACCATTTGGCAATGATTATCGATCACCTCTTCTGCAAGCTATTGCTGCTGGAAAATTATATCACACTCTTCATATAAATTGCGCCTGTGCAAATCATTCATCGCTCTTAACACGTTGACTCCGATTGACTGACTGGTGTAAATCTTCACTTTGTATGTATAGTCACTAGAAGGATCTGAAAAAATTACAGAACCTAACCTAAGTGGTACACATACGTACCACTTCGGAGTCAACGTGTTAAGAGAACAGAGCGTGCAATCTTAACACGTTTGTTGCGATTACCTGATTGGTGTAAAACTTCACTTTGTACGCATAGTCACTAAAAGACTTGGAAAAAATTACAAAACCTAACCTCAGTGACCCACCGGTGGGTCGCATCGCAACAAACGTGTTAAATTTGGTTGAACATCTTTAACATTGTCCTTCCAGGGCAGCTCTACAAATCAATTTTCATTTTAAAATTCAACAGAAGACTTAGTTTCTGTAAATGCTCCTCTATATGTATTGGAATCGGCTAGCCAAGACATCTGTGTCTTTAACTAGGATCTAGAACAGAATTTTACGTAGGAATCAAGTCTAGTTTTCTGTGAACTAAGACTTGTGAATCGGTTTAATTTGTTAATATGACTTTGAAGCTAAAAATGTTCTACATTACCAAACGGTATGACCTTGTCTTTGGAACTGAATTCAGCTCCTGGCAAGCATTGCATGACATTGAGGCTGCGCTGAAATTGCAAGGATTAAATCCTTCTAGTTTCACAACCAGCGACTCTGAATCAAGAATGTAAGAATGTGTTTTTGCCCCAGTTCGCAACGGCAGAATCGGAGTCATGTACAGAATAATAATTAATCGAAATATCGTCGTCAAGGATAGGTAACTGCAGATTGCCAGATCTGTCAGGAAATTTCAGCGTCAAATTAATCTCCGCTAGATTTCTTGAACTTTTCTAAGAAATGTATTTGCCATGCAAGACGCGACTGCAAGGTCTCCGTGAAATTTTAATCTTTCGAGGACTTTGCTCGAGATGTGCGTACGCTGTGAAAATCTAAAAGAGCTTTACACAGGTTAGTTGCGTTCCCTCTTCGCACGTAAATCATTGAAGAAGGTAAAATAAACACAGAATTTCTATCAAAAGAATTCAGACAACAGTTGCTTTGAATGTAACGTACTGTTGATTTCTCACAAAGAACAGAAATAAGAGCCTTTGCTATTACAGGACTTACATGGGTACTCGAGTAGCACTTTGTGCGCCGCACCCTCATGTTTAGTGCTTGTGCAGTCAACACACAAATTCAGTTCCTTACATCTTGCTGACCCTTCATCATGAGAAGCGCAACGTGTGAAATTAAGTTTAATATGGGCTAATCTGGCCCAGGATTTCTAAGTTCTGTGATCGGCAGATGCTGTACCAGGATTTGTAGATTTTCATTCTGAAGCACAGATTTAGGTTTCATTCCCGAGACAACCGGAGCAAGATTAGCTGGTTTCTCATGAAAGCGTAGTTTACGAATCGTTCTCATAGTTACCGTACGAATTACATCCACATGATGTTCAAAGATAAAGTCGATATTTTTGATATTGGCATTCAGTTTAACTAAAATTTCATGTTGAATGGTACTGGTAGCTTAGAAAATACATTGGGGCTAAAGAATTCGTTAGAACCTTCATCATCTAGCAAATAACGACCATTGTGTATCAAGTAGGCTAAAATGCTTCTGGCTTGTTTATCTAGAGTTTAGTTTCCCTGTAAGTTCGATCCAATTTTGAAGAATCTATAAACATTTGTGTAGTCAATTTGTCTTCTTCGGTTATCGTCGACTCTGGGTATGGCCTGAAAATTCTGTCTTCATTCATATTTTGGGGGTTAAATAAGATTTTTCCATTCTCTGTCTTCAATATCCGAGTTCTAAATCCACATAATTCCTTTTTATTTTTCTTCTGTCTTACGTGACTTGTTTTCATTCACTTTTGGCAGCTTTCTATGTTTGTAGACATCACAGAGTTGCTTGTAGAGCACTTCTTTGCTCCTTTTTTGTCAATTCTTTCCTATCTACGCTCATTTTTCTAAGCTTCTAAGACAGTCTCCTCGGGAGTATTCCTGCAACATTCCTCAAATTTGTTATCCACTTTCTTTGTACACACTGTGTGCCAATATGAACTTTCTATTTCTTATTTGACGTTCTTCGAAATTTTTTTCTAGATTTTCTAAGACTTGTTATCCTATTGGCAAATTCTTGACATTTTCTGTTTGCAGTTACTTCTATTCACAATCCTTTTGTATTTTTTTAAACGTTTTCGAGAGTTTTTTTACTCATCTCTCAATACTTACTACATACCATCATTTAAAACTTTATATTTACTACACCATCCCGAGAAAAACACATTTACTATTCCTTAGACTCTTTTATTCGCCTTTCTCAGGAACTTTATATTGATTTCTTTTAGAACTTTCGATTCATCAACTTTGTATCCGACAATCCCGGTAACTTTTTTATTTTCCATGTCTCAAAACTTTAGTCATCTTCGTTCACGATGTTCGATTCGTAGTCCTTTGTCTTTTTTGCCCGTTTTAGAGCTATCCATTCACCATCCATTAGGCTATTTCATTCATTTTTCATGGGCACTTTATACTGATACTTCAAAGCTCTGGGAGCACAATCCTACGTGTTCTTTATTTTGGAATCTCCCTTCAATGCTCACCTGCTTGCCCTCCCAGAAATTGCTCCCTCACGCATTCTTGCATGCGTCTCCCTTTTTGACTCAACTCCGTTACTTCAGTTGTGTTAGTGCTTAGTGGTGAGAATTTGGGAAGCTTCTCAGTTTCTAATTGGACGTAAAGAGGCTTTAGAGTAGCAGTTTATGGCGAGGATAGCGGTCTTCTGTACCGCAGACCCAGCGATTTCAGTATGGACAAATCTAAACCTTCTCTTGAGCCGAGGGTTGCTCGCGTGATCACTATGTTAACGTAATAGAGATATCGTTAGTGTGTTTTGTGAACGTTTGGACAGATAACCTGACCAAATCCGAATATCTCTAATGGAGTCCGTGGTAATTCTCGTGCAGGGCCTGGTTTTCGTGTGGATTTGCTTTTTCGAGACAAAGCTGAGCTTCTGCGTGCTTTTCAAGGTGAGTGAGAAAACGGACGTATTTTTCGTTTAGTTTTTTTCGTTTGACTGTGTTCATGAGCTTTCCATTTCCGTCGATTTCCGTTCAATTTTCATGCATGATAAAACTGAAGTAGAGGAAATAGAGCTCTTGTAAGTGCAATAAAGATAGCGCAGGTGCATTCCTTATGTTCAGTGTTCATTAGACTCCTGTTCCTAGAACAGATGAAAATTACTTTTTGTTAAAAAATCTTAGATATTTCACATGTCGTATGACATACATGCATGAAATAAGTAAATAATAAAATATATAAAAACTTTATTTCCAATTAAGCGTGCAGTACATATATCATACATTGAATTCTCGATTTCTAATACTAACACTTTAAGACTAATGTCGATGCCCCACCGATTTTTCGTGTCCTTGTGTTGTGACTTGTGGTCAAGGCTTGTCAGGACACATAGAAATCAGATGGAAGGCGGAGAAAGGCGTCTGTTCGTCAATCATTGTATTCCTTGTTTTCTGCTTTGCAAGCAGTAGAAATAAGAATGCTGTGTGGAGACTCGAACAAGGGACAGTACAACACAAGCGCTGATTTCATACTCTACTACAGTGGAAGCGTAACAAAACTCGATGCTTTTTTGGTCAATTCAAGTATTTAGTCTTCAGAGAACCCAGCTAGTCAAAGCAAAGTGCTCTGAAAAAAAGCTATGTTGCTGCATTCTGTACATGTGTTGTGACGTTGAAGGACGAATTGAAATACCTTAACGCGGCCATTAAAAATATTTCATTCGTAGGACAAGGATAGTTTGTTTATCCTACAAAACTGCACATATCGACATATGGTTCTCAACTGTTGTTCGTGTAGGCATGGCTAATTTTTTAGATGAGAACGTTTTTTCTAAATAACAGGAACTAAAGAACGACTTTCATTTAAATTATTAAAACAAACAGTAAAATTGATAAGCCGAGAGAGCCTAGCTTCTGCAGACCCTCATTATAACTGAAATCAACGTCAAAAATTGGAATACTTTCAAGTTCAGGAAGAAATTTGAGTGAAAGTAACTTTTCAGTTTCGTAGCAAATTGAACACACTAATAAGTGTCTGAATTTAATTATTTTCTCATGCATCTTCAACTTAACGCATTTCTTCATACATGCATGCATGCATGCATACACAAGATTTTTGGCTGTTACGGGTTTAACCTGAAAAACATTTCCTGTGCTTGCTTTTGAATTCAGCGAGTGTCTCGGTCTTCATGATCTTCACGCATCCCTGCGCAGCTAAAATATTTTGTTGTTCTTGCCAGTTTTGTGGCGTCTGCTACACCTCGTGTATGAAAAGAGTGGTTTGCGCTACGCGATCCACAGCTTTTATGGGACTTTCAATTGCGTTTTTTATGTCTTTTTCGCTGAATAGAATTTCTCCTTCGTGCGTGCTGCGCCAGTTCCTCGATGGCGCTGCTCTTCTGTTATATTTTGCTTATTTTTTAGAGCAGCTTCATGGTAAGGCGGGCTTCGTTATCTGCAGAACAGATAAGCATTTTTTCCTCTAGTGTCCTGGAAAGTATTGGCGGTATTAAAGAAGCGACTGCATGCTTTGCGACCTCGTGAGTGTTCTGCACTTTCCATCGTCGTAGAACTTGTACGTAGAACTGAAACTTCTGTATGAGCTTATGTATAGCTTTATTTAATTTAGTATAACAAACCTTAAGCTGCTTAGCATAACACTCTACTCAGTCTAGTATAACAAACCTTACGCTGCTTAGAGTCTCTACATTTGTTAAAACAACGGGAAACACGTTCCGTGTGACATACTTTTTCATAATGTGACACACTTTACGTGCGTCGGCATAAAGTTCCGTTTTTCAAAACAAGCACGCTATTTTTCTCAATAACGTAATTTTTATTAACAAACTCGCCTTACTTTTAATGAAATAAACTCGTTTTACTGGTATTAAGATCGCCCGTTTTACTGGTATTAAGATCGACCGTTTTACTGGTATTAAGATCGCCCGTTTTACTGGTATTAAGATCGACCGTTTTACTGGTATTGAGATCGACCGTTTTACTGGTATTGAAATCGACCGTTTTACTGGTATTGAGATCGACCGTTTTACTGGTATTGAGATCGACCGTTTTACTGGTATTGAGATCGACCGTTTTACTGGTATTGAGATCGACCGTTTTACTGGTATTGAGATCGACCGTTTTACTGGTATTGAGATCGACCGTTTTACTGGTATTGAGATTGCCCGCGTTACTACTGTCAAGATTGCCCGCTTTACTACTGTCAAGATTGCCCGCTTTACTACTGTCAAGATTGCCCGTTTTTCTACTATTACGCTAGCCCGCTTCAATTTTATTAGTTAAACCAGTTTTGCGTCTCAAAGCAATTTTTCCCTCTATTGTGGAATTGTTGTGAAGGCGTGCGAACATTTGCAAGGCATTAGGATGAGGGAGGTGGTAAAAAATCACTGATGTCGGAGACGAGGATCTTCAGGAGGCGATCTTAATGAAGTTCAAATCCCAATACGAGATCTATTACACGCAAGGTTCGAGCTTCTGAATGAAAGTCCGTCCCTCGTTTGACCAGATTAAAAAATGGAATTGAAAATTCGAATTGGAATTTTTTGTCTGGGAGGACTGATTTAATGAAACATGAGGGCAAGAAAAGATTGCAATTTGTAAGGCCTGTGAAAGGCGGGAAGTGTTGCAAAGGCTTTCTGGTCGCATCGGCTTCAGACTAGGCCCAGTTTAACTTTATTGTTGATTTCACACTTGTTTCCGTGTGTTGTGTTTTAAAAGTTTTCGGTGTGGTAAAATTCTTACTGAAAAGGCGGGTTTACCCTTGGATAAAACAAGTATGAGGATAATGTGTTAAGGAACAAGTTAACTGGGAGCAGAACAACTTCATGTGTCTGACTTAATGCAGTCTGTGTCCTCGGTCATGTCCATACAAACCCAGTCTGTCAAATGAATGATTTGTCAATTGAATTGTCAAATGAATTATGATTTGTCAATTGAATTATAATTTGCGTTTTGAATGATAATTTCTGTCAATTGAAGGATGATTTGTCAATTGTTGATTTCTGGCAATTGAATGTTGATTTTTGGCAATTGAATGTTGATTTTTGGCAATTGAATGTTGATTTTTGGCAATTGAATGTCGATTTTTGGCAATTGAATGTCGATTTTTGGCAATTGAATGTCGATTTCTGGCAATTGAATGTCGATTTCTGGCGATTGAATGTCGATTTCTGGCGATTGAATGTCGATTTCTGGCGATTGAATGTCGATTTCTGGCGATTGAATGTCGATTTCTGGCGATTAAATGTTGATTTCTGGCGATTGAATGTTGATTTCTGGCGATTGAATGTTGATTTCTGGCGATTGAATGCGCAAATGTTGATTTCTGGCGATGCGCGCAAATTAAAGGAAACTCGGGTTCATACAGTGCACGGTCCAGGCAAGGGAAGGCGCAACACGCATTTGCAGTGTAGGGCGTCAGTTTCAAAGTAGACCTTCAGTAAGAGACTGCCGAGCTTTCGCTGCTTGTTCTACTATGGACAGGTTCTGGGCGATTGTTATTGTTGTGTTAACAGGATTTACTGGTGTTTAGAAAATGATTCAGGTGACTGTAATAATGCTATGCATTTTCAATTATAAACCGAAGAGCTGTTTGCTTTTTAACCCATTAGCGCCCACTGTCCATTTGAGGACAGGCTATAAAGGCTAAATTAGCTAAAGGTCGAAGTTATATTTCTCCATAGAACGAAACATTACGTAAATTACCCCTTATATCTTCACCTTTTTAATGCCCAACTTTGGAACGAAGCATTTAGAATATAGGGCTAAAGTGAATGATTTCTAATGGACTTGACCTACTATACATAGTATGATGGTAGCTAATGGGTTAATGTATGGGTGTGAAATGCTAATATAAGTGAGATCTTTCGTAACGATTCAATAAATGTTCAGCTTTTTCACACTTTCGACTACAAATGTTTGTTATAATTTTGCGCTTTATTGTGTAGATATTTATGCAGATCTAATGAGCTCTTCGTTCTCTTTTCTTGCTAATTTGAAAAGAAATTCCCTATGCAAATTTCCGAGACAATTTTATGATGAGGGTGACACGGCAAAACTGTATAGGGTTCTGTACTTCCCTCCTGAGACTTCTCTGAGTGACTTCCATTTTTGTAGCTGATGCGAATTTCTTAAAATAAATGAATTCAGAAGTTTTTTCTTGCGTTTCTTCAGGGGCATAATTATTTAAATCTTTACAGTGCCGACAACGCCAGCGTGTGAGGCGGTGGGTGCGCGTGAGGCGGTGGGTGCGTGTGAGGCGGTGGGTGCGTGTGAGGCGGTGGGTGCGTGTGAGGCGGTGGGTGCGTGTGAGGTGGTGGGTGCGTGTGAGGCGGGGATTGCGCGTGAGGCGGTGGGTGCGTGTGAGGCAGAGACTAGTTTATCTTGCTTTCACTGCCATCAGAACAAACATCGACTTGCATATAAAGTAATTTCTGGTAACACTTCATAGGTGTTCCATAATTTTCTATTCCATGTTTGTCCAATGTTAAACAGTTGACATTTAGTTTAGTGTTTGAGTAAATCTGTGTAGTTTAAGAACAATATCCAGGTTAATGTTAAAAATGATAGAATTGAAAACAGAAGAGTGAAAAATGAATGGATCTAAATAAAGCGTTAGAAGTGAGCACCTACGGAAAATTCAATGAATTTTCAAAATAAATTTCAAAGTTTAGAATTACTAAAAAAAATGTTATTGTTCAAATAACGCTTGTTACGAGTCACATGACTGTGGATGAATGAAGTCTACTTGCTCGTTTTACTAACATAGTATTGCATTTTTATTATTATGATCCTAGTTAAATTACCGCAGCCACGACGAAAGTGATCTCAGCAGTGATGGCGCAGTATTGCATTGAGAGCAAACTCTTCATTTCTTTAACACTCATTCGCAATAAAACCGCGCCCACTGTACTAAGTCATTACGTGGGTGCGTTATTTAGTTTATTTATTGGATCCTAAACGCAGCCATTGACGTGTTTTTTTCCCCCCGAGTGTCCAGGATGTAATTGATTCTAATGAAATTTTGAAACGCTTCTCGCGTCGTGTTCATCTGCACCATTTACTGCTGGTTTTCTGAAGTCAGGTATCGATTTAAGAGTCCAAATTGCTGCGTAAAAAGTTTCAGAAGCGTCAGTCTTTAAAGCTTCAACCTTCTGCCGGATTGGAAGGGATTTCAAAACTTCTCGTGCTCTCGAAATTTTGCTGAAAATACTTTCATGTGGTCTGAATTTAGCATGAAATTTTGATTACTGTGTTGCCACTTACGGAATTGGTTTGAATTCGTTTAGATGGTTTGCTTAGGTCTTTTTGCGAATTGGTTTCAGGGTTCTTATTTTTAGGCAGGGTTTTTGCATCATAAGGAAAATATTTTTTTTAAAACCTTGTTTTAGTTATCCTGGTATTTTCAAGGCAATTGTTTGAGTTCAAACTTGCTTGCCAGCCCCGTACTGAGGAGCTGAAAAAATGACAATTTCCTTAATTGCTCTTTTCATTTGGCGACATTTATAATTCTTCTATATGCGTGGG
The DNA here is from genome assembly GCA_006783055.1 of Trinorchestia longiramus. NCBI lineage: Eukaryota > Metazoa > Arthropoda > Malacostraca > Amphipoda > Talitridae > Trinorchestia > Trinorchestia longiramus. The sequence continues at coordinate 42,478 of VCRD01006641.1, forward strand.
AAAGGGTTGTCACCTTCCACATAAATGGTTTCAAATAGAAGAATTTCAGGATCATATCGTGTTTGGCTGTTGCGCAAATACTCGTAGTAAAAAAAAACATGCAATAGTTGACCTCAATCATGTACGTGACACCTCGTGTGCGTCGAGGCTTTCTTGCAACGAGGGTCAAAATTGATACTCAGTGGACGTAATTCCACCCATAATTAAGTCTGAAACAGCCCTGTAACTGCGAAAAATAATAGGATCAAGCAATAGTGCATGAGACTTTGCAATCGAATATACTTGCTTAAAAAGATGCTACGGATAATAAAAAATTGTTATTTGCCTTGCGATGAAGTTAAGCTTCCGCACAGGTAAAGGAAAAAACTAGGTGAATGGTTGGTGGTTTCATTTCACAGGATTGTTTATCAATCTTGGTATTGATTTTATGTCTTTATAAGGTCAGTTTATATTACGAGCAGTAATTCAGTCTCTTTTTAAATCAAAGCATGAATTGGCCAACAGCCATTCTGTTCATAAAATGTGTGCTGCAAGACGGTGGGTGCTGGCTGGAAGGTGGTGGGTGCTGGCTGGGAGGCGGTGGGTGTGCTGGCTGGGAGGCGGTGGGTGTGCTGGCTGGGAGG
>VCRD01006642.1:0-11015 GCA_006783055.1 Trinorchestia longiramus
ATAAGGAACTTTTACATTTCTGCTAAGTTTAGTTATCTCAAGACTCGCATGATCAACACACAATATAAATATTCTCACGGACTACACCACTGCCCTTATACCTGTCTAATACATGTTTAATTCTGCCTGTTTTGAATTGATGAAATAATTCTCTGCATTGACGGTGTTAAATAATTAATCACAAAATCGCGACATTAATAAATGCGATAATGGGTAAACGACAAACACAATATTTTAAAATAATATCACTTAATTCCCTATTCACTTCTAAAGAACCAAATACATAAAGAATATACCTGTCTGTAAGTACAAAATAATTAAGCATTGCACGTAAACTAACACCTGTTGTTAGTGACTTCGCCGTGCCTCTCGATCGTAGCACTCCTTACATACTCAATCACATACTGGGTTCCCATTCTGATTCACTGCTTCATGTAGTTGACACATTAAACATGTTCACGTTGTATCACAAGTAGAAAATTCTAGTTTTCGCACATCCACGTTCACCCATATCTATCATTCTGTTGTAATTACATCAAATCTCCAATTCGGAATTATCGCCCAAGCATTGATCATCTTGCTATTCGTGTTCACATGAACACGAACTTCTATCAGTTAAATTCAGAATCCTTATGATATTGTCACATCTGCATCGCCATTAAGTAAAACCCTCGTAACCTTAGTAAATTAAAGGACTCAAATATTTTTACTCTGTGATTAACACATTCAATTATTCCGGAATCTCGATCACCCTCAATTTGTGGAAATTATTTGGAAGAATGCACAACTGAGAAAATTTCTTACCACATTTTGCTTGACCCTCACAATATAATTATTCTAAAGCAAAGATATCTCCTCACGGCCTAGTGCAATATCGTTCCTTTCTCTATTAGCAGTAATTATGATAAAATTGAATATTACTTCCTCTAATCTACACTATTCTCCTGCCCCTTTTCAATCGACTTCGAAATTGAACACAAATGAAATGGATTCCAATTCTAATTTCCCTATCACTGATCAATGAAGCAAAAAAATTTCAACTACAACTAATTCCCCTCTCATTTAACAGTGAAGCAAAATAATTCTTTTAACCACGATTGACTCCTCTCGCATTTAACAGAAGAAACATCACTAAAATTTGTAGAATATGTTGAAATTTGTTCTCCCATAACTCCAAGGAATTTAACATTATTTGGGCCTTTACCCTTTCACATGAAATTAACGATAAAACTGAACTTTATTTTTCAAAATGCTGAGATTTGCACTCTATACGCAAAATTTAATTCTGATGGAGTCTTAACTTACATAACACACAGATAACTTCAACACGAAATCAGAAAATATAATTATGCATTACCCCCAATTTGACACATAATGAAACGTAAATTCAAATGCATGCACAACATTGTTCCAAAGTTTCCTGGAAGTGAAAAAAACTCCCTAGAACGAACAAAATGCTGCTCCTTGGAAGAAAAACTTCCAAGAAACACAGGAGATACAATTTTCCTCTCATTTGCCATTAAAAAAAGTACATATAGGGAAACCTTTTATTGCCGTAGGGCTTTAGAGTTGTTGCGGTGAAGATAGGCCTCCATGTCAACACTCACAATTATGATACATAAACAATAACACTGATTAATCCCCTTCCCGTTTCTTGATACTTCGCAATCAATTCTTCCTTCATCATACACGGTTAAGTGTACGTGAGAAATCTGCTGCCATTCGTCGGTGTGAGGCTAACTTAATTCCCCCTTAATTACCTTTCCACCTATTCCACTCATACCTCTAAACTTATACCTACCCCCTCCCCTTAATACCGATCTGACTGCACAAGCCTACATTGCTGTTGAGGTCTAAGTCCCCGCTGTGGAATCGTTGTCGCTCCTAGCACTGTCGGTCGCACTTATTGCCTTGCTGTAATGACCCCATTGGTTTCCTGAATCCTGCTTATATACTCCGGTGGTGTTTTCTAGAAATACGCCACCTAACTTTTGGCTTTTCGTTCCGTTTCCGGAACGGAACCAGAATATGCGGTTATGCTGCGCGATGACCGTTGGCTTTTACTGGGTATGTGGCCCAGCTGCTCGCATTCCCCACAAGCCTATTCACCTTCCCACATCCTGTATAGTGTATCCCCTACATCCTTACATGTTCACATCATTCAACATCACTATGCCTTAACACTACTATCACCACATCACTACTATCACCACACACTGTACACTCGCTGTGGAGCCCACTCACTGAGACCACTCACTGTGCACTCACTTGGAACTCACTGAGACCACTCAACTGTGAACCCACTTACTTACCTACTACTCTTACTAGACTTACTGCACTTGTACACTGATACGCCACATACTGCACCTACTGTACTGGCCGTGCTGGTGCAACATTTCAAGCCACAGTCGCTATAGCTCTGGACTGGCCTTCACCCCTGAAGCTGGACTGGCCTAACCATCATCTGGAAGCTCTGGACTGGCGAAATCATCCCAAGAAGATTCCAAGCTATTTCTCATGTCAACTTCTTAAATACCAAGCTGAGTACCTGTGATGAGTTCTTTTATTCTCCTTGAGTAAGGTCACACGGTCAGTTAGATTAGGTTTTGTTAAAGTTGGTTGCTTAAAATTCTCCAAACAGCAACAACTTTACAGCTGAGTACCTGTGATGAGTTCTTTTATTCTCCTTGAGTAAGGTCACACGGGCAATTAGATTAGGTTTTGTTAAAGTTGGTTGCTTAAAAATTCCCCAAGCACAACAGCAACAACTTTACAAGATAGTCTTTTCATTGGCTTGCGTTGTAGCAATTCATGGTAGAAGTAACAGGTCCAAACCCCGGAATGTCTTCTAGTTTTTCGAAGGTTTTGGCGAATTATCGCGCCGGAATAGCTTTGAATACCCCTAAATTTCCATACATACATGGTCCGATAGCTTATAGCGTATTGGCTATTCAAAGAGTACGGCGAATTGTCGCACCAGAATCCAGCTGAACTCTAATACGAAACCGTCTGTGGGTTATGCTAAGTGGCTATACGTATGTAGTTATAACTTGTTATTATGTATGGAGTTGAAGGAAATGACTCTTTCAATTGAAAAATTTGCATAGGTGTGATGTCTGCGTCTAGCAATTTACTGCTTATGGCTGCGTCCATATAAAACCACAGATTTCATTATCGCTGGATTTAGTGTAAATTTTCACCCATTGTAACAAATATTATCCCTGGAAAACCTGATCTCGTTGATACATATATGATATCTGTGTTGGACAGTATTTAAATACATTGTATTGAAATACATTTGTGTATTTGAAAATGTATTTTCATATACATTAAAAAACGTGTATTTAAATACTGTATTTAAATACAATATTTGTGTATTTAAATACAATGAAATAATTTTTCGTCTAGGAACGACGCTGAAAACGAGTTTGAACGTCAAAGCACGACAGTTAAAACGCGTTTAAACATCGTTGTAACGCAGTGGCTCTTGGTCTACGTCCAATCGTCCACAGCTTGACGAGCAGTTAAGGATGAGTTTTCATGAAGGGTGGGAGGATTTGCTCTGAAACTTTAGTTGCACGTCATATGCGTTAGTTATTGTTAAAATGGTCTCTAAAAGTTTAATTTTATGTTCCTCGCCCTCTTTGAATATCGATAACAGAGAAAGGTCGGTAGTGCACTCATTTTTGGTTGGAAAATATTTAAAATAAAAGAACAATCTGGTGTTGAACTCAAGTGTGAGTGCATGCTATATGAACAAGCGATCTCAGCCTTCATGAACAGTACAACAAATCTTTACACTCATATTAAGGTAAGTAAGATCCTTTGTTTAGTCTTCTAAGTTATATAATTCTTTAGTAAGTTAGCAACTTTATATGTATACATCTTTTTATTTTATAGAAGCAGTTTTTTATTTCTTATTAATCGACGACTTTTTAATGGTCACTGGAAGAATTCATGGCGAATATTTCAATGTAAATCCAAAAGTCCATGCTGTATAACGAATAATGAATAAAAATTATAAAACTATTTACTATCATTGCCCGAGTTATGATGTCTCTGTCACCTGTTTGATAGATTTTGTTAAAATAAAGTTCCCTTTGTTCATTTTTCTATGTGGCTAATATTTCACTCACAATCTATTGTGTGGTGAAATTTTTTTCTTCCTAAGCTGAATTAAATATATTTTTTATCATAACTCAGAAAGGAAAATAATTCAAAGAACCGAAAATAACATCGCAATTGTTCAGCGAGCGATTACTGAAAATCCTACAACCTCTGTCAGGCGCAATGAGACTAACCTCTCCAAGTCTACATTCCATAGAATTTTAAAGAAAGATATTCGTCTTCATCCATACACGATGCAAATCAAGCATGAGTTACTGCCCTGTGACTATCCCAGGAGGAGAGAGTTTTACAATTGGTTTATTTCGAAAGATCAAAGGTTTACGGAAAGGTTGGTAGTTACCGATGAGGCAGTATTTTCTAGGAACGGAAGAGTGAATACTCAAAATAATAGGTTTTGGAGCAATAATCCACCAGAAGGAAATGTATTCGAAAAAGCATAAGAAGAGAGAAGCTGTCAGTTTGAGCTGGTCTTTGTGGAAATGGAAATGTTATTGGACCAATTGCAAAACTCACTCCTCCTGGCATAGTCACACGTTTATCTATGATGTTGTCATGGTAGTTATGATACATTCATAGGTTTTCATATTCCAAGTGATGTACCAAGTGTATGTATAGTACGGTGTATCGAAGCGTGAGTGCCGACGTAGGTATGTGGTAGAGGTCTCACCCGCCGCCTGGCCCACAGCTGTGTAAACAATATTCCGCAAAGTGGCACAACAATGCCATACCCTTCTGAGCCTGGGAAAGAAACTCCCCACAGCCACAAGTCTAAGAAATAGAGAGAAAAAAAGCTAGAGTGTTCATATTAGGACAGCAGCGCGAGGAAACAGGGAGGACTTGGGAACTAGATCTCAGCGACGATGGATGTAGGTTATTGGAACTAGAGCGACATAGAGGTTTGAGGCATAGGGGGATTTAGGGGCACCGTGATGAAAGTGTTAAACATTGTAGCCTATCATCAACAACGAATCTCCAGTGCAATAGGCAAGTTTAATATTATTGGGTTGCCCGCAAAGTTTGTGCCGATTTTTAGTAGTTCATCTTTCGACTTATTAAAAGCATGATTGAGTTTGGAAAGTAAAATTTGACTACACTTCCATTTAGAGCACACCTGATGCTTTTCTATTTCAATAGAGGAAAAATCCATCAGAAGCAACCAAAGAAATATAGGAGTTTACAGTAATCAATCAGGTGCTTATGCTTTACCGTGCTTATAAAATATGCTCAAATTTTACCCTCCTTCATTTAGAGTTCTCGTTTTTAACTGAATTTTTCCGTCAAAATGGTTTTAGATCTTCATTCATCGAATACCAAATAGGTAAATTTTTGGATAAAAAGTTTGAAAATACCAATGTTTCACCGAATTCGACGTCTCAACATCTGATCTCTCAACCAATTTATCTGTGTTTACCGTATTTTGGACCTTACTCAGAAAAACTGAAAACAGAATTACTGGCCCTCCTCTCTAGACATTTTACTGGCATAGAATTTCATATAATTTTAAGAAACAAATTTATAATTGGTTCTTTTTTCAGTTATAAAGACAAACTTCCGTCCACTATGCAGTCCTCTCTAGTGTATTCGTACAGTTGTGCACGTTGTGCATCTGAGTACGTTGGCATGACCACACGTACTCTCGGAGCTAGAATGGCAGAGCATTTTGGAGTTAGTTACCGCACTGGTGCTCGTCTGACCAGTCCGTCTCATTCTGCTGTTCGCGATCATGCAGAAACGTGCAATACGATACCCCATTCTAGTCATTTCATAGTACGTGCAGCTTCAAGTGTTTTAGATCTTAGAATTTTAGAGTCTCTTTTCATTTTTAAATGCAAGCCATCACTTAACAACCAGTTAAGCTCATACCCCCTTACCATTATTGGTTCTTAGTTGTGTTTTTTGTTATATCTCTTTTGGCTATTCTTCTAAATTTATGTTCTTACATCTTTTCTTTTTTGTTTCAGTGGTATATGTTAGATTTTCTTTTAAGAAAAGCTGATGATGGGTGTTAGCCCGAAACGTTCGCATTATAATGAAGTTTTTATCAGTGTGTTTTGCTCTCCTCTTTTTATTAAAATTGAAGAAAATTCCAGCAAATGTGCCTGATCAATCAGGCTAATACCAGACTACACGTTTCTTTTGAAACCTGTCAAAAATTGCTGCAGCTTAGCTGGGATGTATAATCCCACCTTCCATATTCACCAGATATTGCTCCTTCGGATGATCATTTATTTCGGTATTATTATAGCAGAATAGTCAACGGTAAAAGTTTCAATTTCTTGGATGACCTAAAAAGATACCCTGATGAATTCTTTGGCATAAAACCACCTCAATTCTGCGATGAGAGTATTTTCTAGTCAAAAGAAAGATGGAAACGCTTTGTGCAACAAAATGGTTCATATTTGGTTGATTAAAAATGTATTGGCTCATATATATTGAACTTTTTCTCTCCTTTAAAAATCGGCATGAACTTTCCAGACAACCTGATATTTTTATCAATGCGATCGAGGTTAGCGACAGGGTAAATTTCGTAAGTTGTCGTGGATGCCCATTAATTTAACAAAATTGTTCCGTGTGCACACTTAATTACTCAGCTATCAAGTATGTGATTGATCTGTAATAGTGCACTATTTAATAGGACATCACGTGCAGTTCATATTCCAGAATATGGTAGAGGATTCACACTTCCCACCCCGTGATGTTTAGAATAGCATGTATTAAATTTTCTGTGTGTAGTATTTATCCCCTTTATAGTCATTGAAAAGTACTGGGAACACCTTTTACCATTTCATGTATTCAGAGGATTAGAGTCCCTCTAGTGCGATTACATATGGTTGTTGCATTTAATTAATTATATTATTTAGAAGTATTAATTGAAATATAACGAAAAGATAGCATGCAGAAAAACCATGCATTGAAACAAAGATTACGTGAATCATGAGAGAAAAGAACTCATCACCAATAAATCATTCTGCAATATATCAATATGCAATTAAAAGCAGGCGATAGTTTTTCCTTTTTTATATGCATTAAATCAATCATTAATAATAAATTAGACATTATTCACCCTTTTCTAAAACGTATCGCCACAATTTCTTTTTATATTTCAACGATCATGGTTTCTTTTATTTGCAGCACTATTTGAGGCAATACTAATACTTCTTCTTGGAATACACCGAGGAATAATTATTTTCCGATATATGCAAAAAAGTGAAATCACAAGCGTAGAAATGCGTAGATCCTCACGCTATGAGAGAACAGGGGACACTGATTCGCAAGGAATGAATCCCGGTCTACGCGGATCGAGAAATGCGCGTCACGGATTCCCGCAGCCTGGCTCGTGGCTCGTTGCACGAGCCAACGATCGTATTTAGAGTAGAATTTTTCGCTCATACTTTCCTCGTATCTTGAATTTCTCGTATACAGGGCTGTTCGTATCTCGATCTTCCACTGTACACTGTGCAGTACATACATACAGTATGTTCATGTATAGGCTCCAGTCCTAAACATATATTTATTTTGAAACAAAATGATCTGAGGATTAAATGAATACAATATACAGCAACAGAAGTGGTAGGAATTTTTTATTACTGAAGGGGGAAGCAATAGATATAATTCAAGACATCAAACCAATTAATTTCCCTATACTTCATCACTTGCCATCGGTAAAAATTGTTTTGAAATCCACAGTACATGACATAAAATAGTTAGAAGCAAGTAAATTGGACTAGACTCACAAGAAATATGGCTGTCCATGATATAATATTAGAGCCAGTAGAGCTTTATACAGGGTGGGACATAAATACTGTTACAAAAGAAAAACAATGTTTTTCTTTGATAAAAACATTTATTTCAAGCTCTGACTTTAGCAAATAGTAAGTAATTTACGAATACTAACCTACGACTGCAAAAAAACAATCCAATTGCTTCCCTTTTGTCCTCACTGCATTGCGAAGTCATATAGGAAAGTCTTTAACAGCCGCACGAACTGCACTTATAATGGCATTTTTTCACAGCATTTATTCATTTTTTCACTTTAGAACTTCGATTCTGGCATGGAGTAGAGCAGGCTTCACTCGTTCTTTTTAACAATATTTTTGTTGATTTTGAGGTTTCTCCCTAGTTTGAATATTTCGGATGGACTCAGACCCTTTTCATGCTTCTTTGTAATGAACTGTCGCATCAATGCTACAGACATTGTCAATAGTTAAGGGTTAACTATTCATCAAAAAATTATGTGTATCCTTAATAATCAATTTCATAAAATTAAATTGGCTAATATCCGAGAAACAGTAATTATTAAAACTGATTTGAACACATGTAACAGAAACTATGTAACACCCTGTATTTGGTTGGTTAATTCAAGGGCTGCCAGGGCAGTACGTAACCAGATTACCACGCCTGGGACTTGGACGAAGCAGCTGAATGAAAATGCAAATGAATACAAATTAAAACTAATACTCCCTTCGGTCCAAAATTATTGGTGCACATAAATTTTCAAGTTGTTCGGAATTGCCAGTATAAACCAATAGGAATGGTTTGATTCAAATAAAATATGCGTGAACTTAATCATATACTACACGTATTACTGGAATACATTGAATTGACAACGTACAAACAAAAAATAAAAATGAAACACAAACTTAGGACTGTTTTCGGCTAGCGCACCAACAATCTCGAAACGGAAGGAGTATTGAAAATTCAATTTCTCAACAAGAAGATCATTTCTGAAGCCAAAATATGAGAGAATTAGTACAGAGGTACGTGAAAAGTGTCACGTATTTTTTAATAAACTCATTTCTTCTTCCACTGACTAGTCGACTTCACCTTCCCCAAAAAGTATCCATACGAAGGAGGCTAATAACGAAAAAAATTACGCAATTTACAGTAATTCTGTACCTTTGGTATCCACAATACAATGGCTTACAATACAATGCATTCCATTGAGAAGTCAATACTTAGGCTAAGATAAGCACTTTATTTCAAATGGCTCGTTTGAAATTAATTTCCCGTACTTACATTCAGTAGTGAGGGATAGATAAATGGAAACTCCAATACGAGTTATTTACTCGAAAAAAAAATGAACAAATTAAATAAATAGTTGAAAGAATAAGTAGATAAATTGAGAAGAAGCAGAATAAGAGCTTCACTTCCGTAAATCTTGTTCAGAAAAAAAGAAAGGCAAACCATTTGGTTGCTGAAGGGACAATACCTCTACTCGATACTGTCTTTCGAATGCCCCTTGTTTATAGCTCTACCCTACAATAGGCGACTATCTAAAAATCGAGCTCCCTGAAAAGCTGTATTAAATTTCCTTATAAAAGCAATGGTATCATGCACGGTTGTAGGATACAGAGCGAATATACATCAAAATTATGGGCTACATCCTACGTACATAGCACAGCACACAGAAATACTAATTCGGAAGAGAGCTAAACGAACGAATGTGTTTTAATGATAAACAATCAGCACACGTTTTCTCTGTGGTGAGCAGCCAGATGACGAGCTAATAATCGCTTCCGAGCATTGGAATACTCACATAACTCACACTTGAATAATTTACCCATGTTATGTTTGGCAGCTACATGGCGTCGTAAATCAGCTTTTTGAGCACAACTGAAATCGCAAAATTCACAGTTAATTGGGACTCCTATCCCATGCTTGGATATCATGTGATCCTTCATTCGATCTTTTCGTGCGCTTGAGTAGTCACAGAACTCGCACTTGGATGGTTCACCAATACCATGCTTAGCAACAAGATGCTCTTGCAGACGGCTATTCCGGACGCTAATGAAGTCACAAAACTCACATTTGATGGCCTCTCCAACGCCATGCTTCAGAATAAGATGTTTTTTCAGATCGTCTTTTCTGGCACTAGTATGGAAACATATTTTACAATTGAAGGACTCTCCAATACTGTGTTTTTTAATAAGATGAGCTTTCAAACAAGTCTTGAGTTTACAAGTATAGTCACACAACTCGCACCTACTTTGTTCTCCGAGTTCATGTTTAGCAATTTGGTGCTTTTTCATGTCACTCTTGAAAGCGCAGGAATATTCACAGGACTCACACTTGAAAACTTTACCTATACCATGTTTGGACGCTCGATGCCTCTTAAGAGTATCTCGACTAACACAAGAATATTCACACAACTCACATCGGTTTTGCTTTCCAACGTCATGCTTGGCACCTTGATGCTTTTTCAAATCACTCTTATTTATGCAGGAATATTCGCATAGCCCGCATTTGAGCACTTTTCCACAGCCATGTTTAGCAGCTAGATGTCTCTTAAGCGAGCCACTCAAGGCACAAGAATACGTACATAGCATACATTCAAACTCACCAGTGACTCTCCGTTTAGCTGCACCAACTGTTTTTTTACTAAAACTGTCATCACGCTTCAAGTTGGGCAGCAAGGACTCATCCTTCGCTCCAGTAGGCAAATTCATCTGATCAGTAGCATGAAAGTCATCAGAATCTTGGTCTTTTGTTATTAAACTGCAATACGTTTCTTGCTTCACTGAAGACGTGTACGCTAAAGAATCCAATCCTTCTCTCCGGCAAACACGGGCAGAACCGGGACCTCCCAGACCAACCTAAGATAAAATAACACAAAACTACAATAACAAATCTAATTTTGGCAACAAAACATTTAAATTTAAAAATATGGTGTCACTCATAAGCCTGTACTCCTTCATGAAATACTGTAAGTTCAGATTAAATCAGACAATACAAGCAGAAGAAAATCTTATATATTATTCTGAGAATAATTTCCAAAAAATGGCTATAGTCTACAAGAGATATAGTCCTTTAGATGTTATTTACATGAACCAGACATTAAATAACGAATCACAACTGCAACATTAAAGAAATCAACCGACAATGAAACG
>VCRD01006642.1:11351-25698 GCA_006783055.1 Trinorchestia longiramus
TACCATTAAAAATTTAAAAACAAATCGATATTTACGACATACTTTATTTTAAATAAAGTTTCTTTCATTCTGTTCTATGTCACTACGAATAGCTTAGTTAGTTTAAATTTTGAGCGATTTTGTTACTGACACGTCCCATTCTTTTCCTAGCTAAAATCTGTTCGTCTGCATGTATTTAACTTAATCGTCGTGAACTAGCAGACCCACACGTGAAAAATTCACGTGTTTCTTACTGAATTTTTCGTTTGATTTGCCAGTGGACGCGGGCTTTGTAAAGAAGCTTCCACATTGAAGGATGAGCTTTTGGCATCTACAATACAATTTTTACCACATGTATATCCTACCAAATTTCCTCTGATCTACATCAAGGTGTAGCATAGATACCGCAATTTATTGATGATGGGTGTGACCCACATAGATACAAAGTTACAATCGTACCTATAACATAGATTTAAGGGAATCAGGCGGGTTTATAGCTAATTTGTTTATTATTAATCGCAAAGCTATGAAACTTCGTTCATATATAGAAAAGCAGAAAAAAAAGATTTTGTTCATAGACAATTTTTTATTTGACGCATAGAAAACGAGTTACAAGAAGAAAACTAAATTTTATGGGAAGCTTCCGTAGACTACTCCTTCAAAACTTGACGTAAAGACTTGTGTGAGAACTCTTTAGAAAGAGCTAAGAACCCTCTACAGCGTAATAGAGAGACATTTTTGAATTATTTTTTGTTTCATAGACACGTAACTTTTAATTTTTTTTGCTTTGAATTTTTTGCATTTTTTTACTTTTATTGGCTATATCTTTTGATCTAATTATAATATTGTAAATGTCTTTACATCGATATCTAGGATGCTTTCTGTTCTATCTAAAGAGCCTTCATACGCGTCTCTACGTCAAATAATGATGGAGGAGTAGGCTTTGGCGCCCTCGAAAACAAAGTTTTTCAGGAGAACCAATTTTTGTTTGATTTCATTTTTTGGAACACGAAGGTTCCAGGGTCCTCCTTAGGAGGTTATGAGCTATGTATCAACTGGGTTAGGATACTGATAGATCATGAGACGCTTCAGTACTGTAAAGTGGGAGTGTTGAGGTGTTTCTGGAGGTGGAGTGCGGTGAAGATTAGAATCCGCCAGGGTTGTAGCTGCAGAAAGGTTCGTCATGGGAGGTCTTCTTCTTCTTTGCTAGTAGTTCCTTCGACGGAGTCGCTTCATTCTTCTTTCTTGCCTTCATAGCAGTTAGTGGAATGAGTCCAAGAGCCACAAGGACGTGTCCACGGACATTCCCCAGGTTGTGCTGAAGGGCCGTGACAGTTGCAGCAAAGACAGAGCGCTCAAGGTAGGTAAACTTGGTCTTCAGGCACGTCCGCCAGAGCTTGCGAGGTTGAAATCGAGGCTGCTGTTTCTCGGGTTTTAGCGCGCCTCGTGCGCCTCTGCTCTAAGGCTAACTGACTGTAGCTCGTGTTCTCCGGTGTGACATTTGTACATGCTCGTGGTTGGGCGGGAGTTCATGGATAGCTCGCGTGTATAGAGATTACGGATGTGACAACATCCGATGCTTCGCCGTGGCTGTCCTTGTCTCTGGTTTCCACTTCGAGACGTGTCAGTGTCGCTCTGTATCCATTGGTACGTACGTATTTGTGCCGGCGCGAGAGGAAGATCTTTCGCTCGTGCGCTGCTTGCACAAAAGGATGTAAGTTAACATCTACGCGGTGGGGTGAAGCTGGTGTGCAGTGAAGGAAAGAGACAGCGGGAGCTGAGGTTTTAGGCTCGTCTGCATTGCTGCTCCTTCTGTACCTACACTTCTCCCCCGTCTGTGTGTATGGTATAACTGCCTGGTTGATCCTGCCAGTAGCATATGCTTGTTTCAAAGGCTAAGCCATGCATGTCTAAGTACAGTCGTGTTCACACGACGATACCACGGACGGCTCATTAAATCAGTCGTGGTCTGAATGGGTTCGTCCTCACGGTATACTTGGATAACCGTGGTAATTCCAGAGCTAATACATGCAACTCATATCCCGAGGTGCGCAAGCACCGACGGAAGCACTTATTATTTGGTCGACTGGTGAGCGAGTCTGCTTGCGAGCGGAAAGACCCGGGTTCGAATCCCGCTGCCGACATGGTTGACGCGGCTAGAATTACGGCATGGGACTTGGGTAAAACAACCGAATAATTATCGAAGTAATTATCCGACCCAAGAATGGGCCCGAAGGTTCGTTCCTATAGCCTCATTCTATTCTATTCTATTCTTGCTGTAGATGGACTCATTCTTGTTCTGCGTCTGGTTGAAGAGGCATCTGCTGAGAAGGCTTGGTTCAGTCAGGGACACGAAGACTTCCAGTACACGGGCCAGGAGATACTTCGAGAGGCCAGACAAGTAGGTGCTTGAAAGAGTGGGGCGCAGGTGTAGTGCCTTCTGCCTCAGCTCAGCATTGTGCAATATGAAGTATGTAGTCTACATTGCAATACCATTACATTGCTGGTTATTTATACAATTACAATACAAATACGAAAAAATTTATTTGTAATTGGGTCACTGCAATTTAGTGACTTTATTACTAATAAATTTCATTGAATTTTTATTGTCATTGAATAAATAATAAACAATGTAATGTATACTTCACTTGTAACCACTAGAGGGCGCTATATTACACCACCTTTGTTGCTTGGTTGCATTTACACACGCAGCGTTCTTTACCTCCCTCCCATACGCCTTTCTTGTCCTTGTATAACCCAAAAAATTTTTATGGAACCTACGCAAGATGTTTATCTTTAATTATCTGTAAAAATACTCATTCGTGAATTTTTTTTGATTTTGGCTAAATGCCCCGCCTGATTCCCTTAAAATGGTCTGCCAGGTATAAGAAAAAACTTATAACGAGACTGCCAAACAAAAAATGCTTTATAAAAAATGAGAAACACTTCTAACACACATAGGATACATTATTAGTTACAAAACACATCACAGTTGCAAAAATTTATTTTTCTAAATATATTTACCTAATCGTTAATTTAAAAGAATCTGCCAGGTATAACAAAAACCCTATGAGACTCAAAAGCCAAAAATCCTATAAAAAATTGAGAAACACTGCTCTAACACAAACGTTGTACATTACCAATCACAAAAAGCATCATAAGAAACAAAAGTTATCTTTACCTGGGGTTCCTGCAGGAAGTTTGCGTCCTCTTTTTTTATAGGAAAGAACTCTAGTAGCCCGCCCGAGTCTCCACCATCCACGTACACGGTTTCCTGAGCCTCCTCCATGAGGTCTGATTGCTTCTCTGTGAAGTACAGCAATGCCTTAATACACGAAGGCACTAACATACGAATTTTTGAAACATGTTGGATTTCCAGTAATATTTTTTATCAACCCATTCGTGGTCACATTAATATACACATAGTGTACCTCCTGTGGTTACGAAAAATCAGGAAAAATGTTTGTCTCTAAAACAACCAAAAAAACACCTAAGAAACAAGAAGCATAAGAAACTATAGACTAGTTTGTGATGGACTAGATGTATCGTCTTTCTTCTTACCAGAATGACGAGGATATAACCAAGCAGAGGAAGTAAAAAAATTTTTACGTTAATTGACGTGGAAAACCACAAATGGGTCTATATATACGAGTTATTTTATATATAAAAAATAGTCAGCTGCACAGCGGGACAGGAGCCAAAGCATGGGTTACCAAGCAATTTGTTTAAACTCGTATGTCAACGTTTTACTGTGCATGGCAATGAAATTTCTCAAAGGCTGAATCAAAAGATAAAAATCATATTCATTTACAAACAAATTCAAGGTAATTATAGGTAATGAAATTTGTTTCAGTCCACAGTTACTATCAATAAAGATAATAAATTCATTGTGTATCACATTGTTCTTAGAAAAAATACGCATTTTAGACTTCAATCCAGCACGCATGGCATACTAACATAAGGATCTATTATCTGATTGTGTAAGATCAACATCATTATAGCAATGAACTTTCAAATCAGCATAAATAAATGTCAGTTTAAATTTTCTTCTTCTCATACACTCAATTTGAAAAAGCAAACAAACCGAAAATGCTTCATCCCACCTTACCCTGCATAGAGAAAGTACTGCAATTGCCAGCATATAGGACGCACTTTTTTCAAGATTTTGGCTCAAAAAAATCGCCCAGCGTCTTATCCATCGTCGGTGAAGTTTGAGACCTCCCGTAGGTCTAAGCAAATTTTTTCTCTTTTCACTGACCCAGCTTATGCTCAGTACTTCGTTTTATATGTCGTCAAACACGGTAGCTCTACGCATGATTTGTTATTGTTGTTATTTTTTGACAAATCTTGTCACATCTGATGGCAGTAAACAGAACCAGCTGTGCTTGCTTCACTCGAGGTTCCACAAGATGGCATTAGCATTCCCTTACACAAACAAGATCTTAAAGCAAAAAAAAGCTGGGAGGCCGAACAGAGACCAACAATTACAGCGAAAAGCTTTCTGAACTATTAGTATTTTCTGATCATTAGCATCTACCATACATCAATGCAATCTCTCATATATGCTACAATCCTGCATTGCCTATTTCACATCATTTAAATATTCTTCTTGCTCAAGCCCTATTTCCTCAACTAGATAAAATTCATCCGCCCACGCTAAATTTTCACTAGGGAGCTCCCGGGGGATTTCACGGTTTGGATTTTACTAATTTGAAATTATTAAACGCAGAGACGGATGTGTCAAAAATTTGCGACCAATTATTGCATTTTAAATAAATTCCCATTACTTCCTACGTATAAGTAAAGAAAAATTACTGAATTGAAATGAGAACTGGTATGCATAAATTATAAGAAGTATATTGTGGACACCAAAGGTGCTGGACGACTATTAAATACTCCATTTTTCCCGTTATTAGCCTTCTTCTCCTACACGACCATGTTATTGGTTGATAAGATACAGAATGGAAGTTCTGTATATACATATGAAAAATATTAAAGTTCTGATAGACGACTGACAAATGAAATACGACTGACTAATGTATTTGATTTCATTGATTATCAATTTTATTATTTTTAAACCGTGGAATTCCCCCGGGGACTATTTAGACCATGTTATTGGTAGATAAAATCCAAATTGAAGTTCTATATATATTCACGAAATCACTTAAAACACAATAATTCGTCGTTAATCTTTAGTACATTTGTGTTTATAATAATTTCAACTGGTCAAATCGAAACCGTAGAATTTCCATGGGAACTATTAGGTGAACTACATATTATACACATGTAGGGTGCGGCTGTGCATTCTGCCCGTTGTTTCCAGTACCCAAGGTATGAGTGTGTGTAAGAAATTTGTGGGCAGCCGTGTTTTTAGGAAAGCAAGTTGCCTCACAGTCTTGTTCAGAGGCTACAAAACTATGGTCTGAAACTGCTTCCTTTTCTTTCACATCCATACAATCAAATGAATGGAGGATATACAATCAGATAAAAAGTAAGAAGCTATTAGGTACTGTACATTAGCATGGATAGCAAATTATTTTTTGATTGAATGACATTTATTGAATTATCAACCAACTTCACTCGTATTTCTTATGATTGCAAATGAAATTTGAGCGTAATATTTTCAACGCAGGACTAAACTGAATTATTTCTAATGTATTTCTGTAACAACAGTGGAACACATGGAGTTAAGGTATAGGTAGTGCATCCAACTGTAATACGGGGTGCGGCAGCATAACTTCCTAGTTTCATAAGAAGTTCCTTTCAAAAAAAGGAAGTTATGTTGCCCTACCCTGTACCTAGAAGAAAGCTTGTGAGACGATAACACAAGGTGGGACTTAAATAAAAGCCCTATATTTAAATAGGTAAATCAACACAAGAAGACATATGGAGAAAGCAGCTGGGTTCATAGCTTTAAAACTGCAGAAGCACAATTTTTTATATAATGTTATTTATGAAATTTGGTAATAAAAACAGGACTTAAATTATTCATTCCATATTCTATTTGGATGATTAATGTCAAGCTGAGGGCCTGAGTATGCAGTACCCATTCTGCATTAAATTTCATTCAAAATTCAATCATTTTGAAAAATTTCCATAAAGTGTTGGTAATGAACCATGTTGGTAATAAGCAAAGTCTCATAGATTGCAAAGCCGAGGGTCCTGAGTTCTTAGCTGTCAACTTGAGCTCTCAGCTGCCAACTTGAGCTCTCAGCTGCCAACTTGAGCTCCAAGCTGCCAACTTGAGCTCTAAGCTGCCAACTTGAGTTCTCAGCAGTCAATTTCAACTGTAACAACTACTAGAGTGTCAGTCAAGAAGTAACTTTTATTGAAGTTGTGCTATTTCTATATTTGTTTATTATATTGAGGTACCAATCTAAAATTTCAGAAACTTGTCAGAAGAAAATTCAACTTTACTTCAGTTATCAACCTTTAACTTACCACTTTTTATATCTACAGGCTGTATTTATGTCTATTTAATAATTTTATGAACTCACAATTTCACGTACAACTTTGATGGCCACACAAAAATTATAAGGGTTCCATATCTGCCAACAATTTTACATTCTAATTTGAAGTAAAACCTATTGGGTATCTGAAAATCAAGGATATTTTTTGGGAAAAATGTCATCTGGATCATGGAATGTAACATGGTAATTCATTATTTGGTTACTAACAGATGAATGTCACATTACAGCACACTGTGTTTAACCCCATTAAATGTCATAGATCCATCCCTAGTATTTGAACAATCTCAACTTTGCACAAATGAGTGAGAAAAACCTTTGTGAAAAAACAAAAAACAAGTGGATGTGAATCCAAAGCAACAATGTAAGCATGTCAGACAATAAGATAAAATTTCTTCTAAATACAAAAGAGAAGGGCTGGTTAAATCAGTACACAAAGATAACAGTATGACTTACTTCAGTGCAATCAGACTCAGATGCAAGATAGGGTGAGATTGGTGTGTAAGGAAAATAAATATCAAATGATAGGTAAAGGTTGTATTAAGTGGCGGAAGAAGGGTGGAGGAGTAGGACTGATTGTAAAGAATGCTTTAAATTGGAAATTGGAAGAAATTAGTGTGGGAAATGAACTTGAGAGTGAAGATATTTTGGTAATGAGATGTGAAAAAGTGCAAGCAAATAAATGTATTATTCTAGTTGTGTGTTATATGACAACCATGGGACCACTAGCCCAGGAAGAGAATGTGAAGAAGTATACCATACTGGAAAGAGTAGTGCAAGAATTTAGCAGGTTCCAAGTGATTGTAATGGGAGACATGAATGGCCATGTTGGTATACTGGGAGAAAAAGTTAATGAAAATGGTCGTAAATTGATTGATTTCTGTGAAGGAAATGAGTTTGAAAATTTGAACGTCACAATAGGGAATGGTTTGCATACATGGGAGAATAAAGGAATGGAAAACAGCAATTGACTATATGTTAGAGAATCACAAAGCAAGGCAACAAGTCAGAGAAATGTATGTGGATGAGAATGAATTTGATATTGATACTGACCACCGAATGCTTGTTCTTAAGTACAAATGGGGTGGAAAAGAGGTTATGCAAGAAACAAGCAGTGCAAAGGAAAAGTGGTGTTTGAAAGCAGCAAATTGGGAAGAATTTGATAAAGTGCTAGGAAGACATATATGGAATAGAAATGGGAATGTAAATGACATGAACAAAGAGATGGCAAAAATGTTGTATGCCACAGCAGAGCAGATAATTGGGAAAGTAAAGTGTAGAAGATTTACTGGAAAAGCCAAGTGGTTTACGAGAGAGATAAAGGAGGAACGAATGAAAAGAAAGATTTTGAATAAAAAACAATGCCAAATGTGAAAAATATTTGAAAGACATAGGATTGCAGAAGTGGAATGGCAAGGTGCATGGGATGAATACAAAGTTCAGCAAAAGAAGGTAAAAAGAATGTTATGAGGCTAGAGTGAAAGATGAGAGATAAAAAGTGGATAATATCAGAAACAAGGGTCCAGATGGAATTAAAGAGTGGTATAATTTCATTCAAGGTAATAACAGAAGTAATGAAGTACAAATCTATGAATTAGTAGTTGATGGATGCAAAGTGAGTGATCACAGACAAATGGTGAAGGCAGTTGTGACTTTTGGGAAGACATTGGTGGAATGAATGAACCTTTGCTAGATGAAGAACCAGTAACTCTTCAGATTGGGGAATATGTTTTAAAAATAGAAGATGAAATTACAAGTGTGGAGATTGAAACTTTTTTAAAAAAGGTGAAAAATGGGAAGGCAAGTGGCCCTGATGATATTCCATATGAGTTCTATAAACATAGTGGTGAGAGTATAATTCAAATGTTGAGATGTTTTTTTGATGAGATATGGAGGAGTGAAAGAGTCCCAGATGAGTGGAAAAAATGTAATGTAGTTTTATTGCATAAGGGTGGACATAAGAATATGAAAGAAATAAAAAATTATAGACCGATTGCTCTGGCTGACACTAAGTAAGATTTTTTGTGGAATCCTAAATGAAAGGATGTAACATGTGGTAGAAGAACAAGGAGTAATGGGGGAAAAACAGAATGGTTTTAGGAGAGATAGACATGGTGAAGACAATTTGTTTGTGGTAAGTGAAGTAATTGAAAGAAAGAGGAAGGAATTGAATTGAAATTGAAAGAAAAGAAGGAAGGAATATTAATAAAATGGAAAAAATACAACGGAAAGCAACGAAGATGATTCCAGAACTCCGCAATCTCAGCTACGAAAGACGTCTTCTATGCCTTGAACTTATATCCCTAGAACAAAGAAGACTGCGAGGACAACTTATTGAGACCTTTAAGTATCTAAATGGCCTCAACAATGTTACCATGGAAGGGCTCTTCGAAAGAGACGGTAACGTAAGAACCAGAAATAACGGTCAAAAACTATTACTGAGAAACTTCAAGACATCT
Source organism: Trinorchestia longiramus (assembly GCA_006783055.1). Taxonomy (NCBI): domain Eukaryota; kingdom Metazoa; phylum Arthropoda; class Malacostraca; order Amphipoda; family Talitridae; genus Trinorchestia; species Trinorchestia longiramus. Next base: position 20,257 of record VCRD01006642.1, read on the forward strand.
CAAGCTATGAACTTTTTTCCCGTTAAAATTGCCGCAACTTGGAACAAGCTGCCAGAAAACATAGTTTCTGCTGGCACTGTGAACACATTCAAAAATCGTCTCGATAAATTTTGGACTACGAACCCCCACAGTACTACATCCTACTAACTATGTCCCTAACTCCTTAAGGTTAATGTATGATTGAGATAAATGCTCGTGACATAAACGCCTGTGCGTGAGTGACATGTGTGCACACGACTAAATTGACTTACGTGGTTAAGGTGTACGTGCATGACTGATGGATTTACTTTTAGACGGCATGGGACTTCGGTATTGAACCAAGAATGGGCCAAACGGCTCGTTCCTATTGCCTTATTCTATTCTATTCTATTCTAAATAAAAAGGTGTATCTTGCATTTTTGGATATTAAGGAGGTGTATGATAGAGTAGACCATAGGAGGTTGCTAGACATGCTAGGAAAAATTGGTTTTAATGAGAAGACAGTGAACATAGTAAAAAGTTTGTATGAGAATGTGTGCTGTATACAGGCTGGGAAATTTAGTGATGGGACAGGTGAGGAGTGTAAGGGGAGTGAGACAGGGTTCTACCCTGTCTCCCTTACTGTTTGGCCTCTATACGGAAGAATTAGCAGTACGCCTGAGAATGAGTGGTTTTGGACTGAAAGTTGGAGAGGAGAAACTGAGTTGTTTGCTGTATGCTGATGATATTGTTGTGGTTAGTGAATCAGAGCAGGAACTGCAAATGATGTTGGAGATTGTGGATGGATACAGTAGAGATTTCAAGGTGAAATTTGGAGGAGATAAAAGTAAATTCATGGTTATAAATGGTGATGAGACTAACAGAGATAGAGAGTGGAATATTGGAAAAGTTAAAATAGGCAGAACTAAGGAATATAAGTACCTGGGATGTATGTTAGTGAAGATGGATGTGCAAGAGCAAAAGGTGAGAAAGTGGTAAAAGCTATGCAGTGGTGGGGAAGGCTAAGCAGTGTGGCCAAATATAGAGCAAATAAGTATGAATGTGTCAGAGGAATTTGGAAGTATGTTGCAGTACCTAGCATAATGTTTGGCATGAATGTTATGGCATGGAATGGAGGAGACCTTGAAAAGTTGGAGGTGCTGCAGAATAGGGTAGGGCGTTTGGCATTAGGTGCCCCGAAATGGATGGCTACAGAAGCTCTTAGAGGGGATCTAGGGTGGAGTCTGTTTTCTGAAAGAATGGTAATGGCTGTGTTGAATTGTAAGGTGAGAATTGAGCGAATGGAGAATAAAAGGTGGGTTAAACGAATCTTTGAATGGAATCTGAGTGAAAGCCTTTGGGAGAAAATTTGCTGGGGGCATGCAAGAAAACTGAAGATTCAGAAGACAGTTTGTGTTAAAATTGGAAGAACTATGGATGACTGGTTGTTGAGAGGTCATGGAGGTAAAGGAATGGAGTGGGATTGTAATAAGTGGAAGAAAGAAATTAAAAAACTAACAAAAGAGTATGGCCTAATGAAATGGAAGCATAGTATGAATGGGAAAACTACTTTAATTTGGTATGCCAGTAAGAATGTACCAAGGTTTGAAATGTTTTATGATGGAAGTTTTGGCAGCACCCTCTTGTTTGCCTTCAGATGTATGGCATTAAGTGTGAATAAGCGTACATGGAGGTGGAATGAGGGGAATACAAGATTATGTCTGCAGTGTAACAGAGGAAACAGTTGAACATCTGGTCTTGGAATGTAGTAAGTATGAACATGAGCGAGAGAGCCTCATGGATGTGGTCCATGAGCAATGTGGAGAAAACAAGTGGAATGCAAGGTGTGTTGAAGAGGACTCTGGTATGAGATATCTTGTAGGGCTGGATGAGGAGTGTAACATGATTGTTGTGGATGCAATGAAAGATTTCTTAGTGCATGCATGGAATAAGCAACAGGAATGTTGAATAGGCATTTTCCTTCAATGTGACTACCTGCTAAGCATGAGGGGCTGTCTGTGACAAGCTGGATCTTCCAGTGATGCCCTCAATTGACTGGCCCTTTTGCATGGAATGGCTCAGGGTGGCCCCAGAGGAATTAGTTTGGATGACCCCGGTTCACAGGAGAAAAACTCTGGGATGCCATCCTGTTGTATGTGTGTGTGTATTGGAGGGAATTGAAGGCCATTACAAAGGCCCCAGCCAAATGCTGGCCCTCAATCTAAGTCTAAGTCTAAGCAGTGTGTAACTGGAAACAATTTATGCAGGCTTAGGAAAGATGTCAGAATATCCAGAGGAAACCATGACTATAATGTGCAGAGGATATAATGTGTAGAAAATCCAGAGGATATCATGACTAGAATATCCAGAACCAATTTCATTGCATTACTCGCATCAATGTTGGATGTAACTGTAAAATTAAATGATTTGAACATAAGAATCTATAAATATAACTTGAACAAAAAATGTACAGCTTAAGAACAATAAAACATTCAACAATCAATAAAATAATATGCACAAGAACACTAAAAATCCTCAAGCTTACCTGCAAATACGCTGTCTACTTATTTCTTTTCAAGCATAAAATTTGTTTCCAATATTAATAATCAATATCAAAAGTGAAATTATAATTTCAATTAGGCTATTATTTCAAGAAATACCACTGGGGAAAAAGATATTTAACATAATAGGAGAAAAAAGGGTGAAAAAGTATGTAGTGAAATACCAGCAGCACAAATGCCAATAACTACACACTGCATGTTGTTGATGTTGTATACAATATCCACTCATCTTGGAAATTTATCATGGAGAAATAAATTGGAAAGATAAATAAATTGATAAATCAACATAGCAGGTAACAATTGGGTAAACCCTAGATGAGTGTAACTATATCTCAAAGCAACATGAGAACAATGCAGTTTATCAGTATGATAAGCATACAATCAATCAACAAAGAATTTTGAGATTTTAAAATAGAACTAGGCAGAGCACAATTTGAATAGCATACAATTAATTAAAAGAAAGAATTTTAAGATTTTAAAATAAGACTACACAGAGCTATAATTGACAGAGCCACGTTAGAATACTAATCTTACATAGGATAATGAAAATGACACCATGTTCAATATAAATTGGCTCATATAAATGCAGAAATAGCTAAAAGTTTTGTTTCATAGTTGATAAAATACTACTAATGCTGGCTTAACAAAGGTAACTTAAACTCAAAGGAGAATTGTAGTTAGAACCATTATTACCAGGGCTTGCACTGAGGGTTTTTCTCTTTCCCCTAGATTTGCAGTACAAATTTCCCCATATACAGCAAAAATCCCCCAAAATTAAAAAAATCATAATAGGCAATAGATTTACTACAACTGACTAATTACTGTATACTTACTTACTTACCTTACTGAAGGTCATGTTCGGCAAAGTATACTGCAAAAATAAGTTCGCTTTTTGCAATTTCTTTGGATCACTTGAATGGTTCTGTAGAGACTCGGAAATATCGTAATTAATTTAGAACGATCAATAAGTTGATACAAAAATATAAGGTATTTTAGTAATATTTTTGGAGTTATTTTTATACGTTTCATGTCATTTGAAACTCGTATTTTAAAATTAAAAATTCAATCGTAGGTACAACTTCAAATTGTAATCCTCGTTTATAGAAACCGGCGGGAAAATCTCGACACCGAACTTGACCCGAACTAAAAATCTTGAGAAATCAAGAAAAATTCTTGAAACGAAAAGTTTCATTAATTATTTTCGTCCTATGAATCGTAGAACCTTTATTTTGGTCTTAAATTAAAGCTAATAACCTCTTCTCACTGCATAATTATAAATAAACCCTCCTTGCTTATCCACCCGCACTTGGGGGGATGTAGCATGACCTGCTACCCCTTTAAAGCTTATAAAATTACAAATATTAAAATAACCTTTATTTTTAGTAATAAAAATAAGACTAAAATTCGAGTGATTTTTACGAACTCTTTAGAATTAAAACGTGCATATTTAGTGCACATTATAATAATATTAATATTAGGAGGGTTAGCCAGAAAGTATTTCACAATCAAAACTATAGCCTGGCAACATCTTCACGCTCGTGACGAGACGTAACTCCCCAGCCACGCCATTCGTGAATTTCAACATGTGACGTTAGGTTAAAAATTCCCTGAATTTGGGGGACCGTCTGCTACACACTTACTTTGGAACTTCACTGTGAACTCACGGTGAACTCATTTTGGAACTTATTGTGCACCGACTGTGCACTTGCTGTGCANATAGCTGCGATTTGCTTCGTTAGTTTCGAGGGTACGTGACTCATTGTTAATGATCCTTCTGCAGGTTCACCTACGGAAAACTTGTAACGATTTTTACTTCCTCTAAGTGCACCAGTTCGAACCTCTTTCCGTCAGACCCAGGTGCGCAAGGCACCGGACGCCAGTCCAAGGTTCTCACTGGTACACCCAATCGGTAGTAGCGACGGGCGGTTCAGTATAAAACTTGGGTAGCAGCCCTAGAGTGGACCAAACATCAAGTTTCTATTGCCTTATTCTATTCTATTCTGTCAGGCGATGCAGTTCTGTTCTTGGAGTATCCTCGGCAGTGAGTCAATGTCTCCGGCAGGGTCGAGGAAATTCTAAGGATTTAATTCATTCTCATTGGTATCAAACATCACTTTTATGTTGTGATTTTCCTGATGTTCATACTCGTATATCTGTATCAAATAGGCCTACATTTTTTACAGGTTTCAAGGAAATTAATGTATAAAAATAATTATTTTCCAGTTAGAAAGTAAAATAATTCGCCTTACCCCAAAATAAATGAACACAAATCATGCCATTGAGGTAATGTTAGCTTTCTTCTAACGTATACTGAAGAATCGTAGTCCATTTTGAGATCAAATTTCAAATTTCATTTTTATCATTGGATACAAAAAACAGCATTTAAATTCAGAAGAAACAAAGTATCATGTACAGTCCATTCAACCTTTGCTCCTGTGAACCCTTGAGTGAAAATGGTTCAATCTTCTGAATACATATTATGTAAATTATTCCACGATTCAGTGAATTCATGATATTCATGATCCCCTTCAATTGACTCAACAGAAAAAAACGGTCATAGCTGGAAAACAACCCTTCTTCCAGCACCGTAAATCTCAGGCGTGTTAGTGGTGCTTGGTGAACTCCAGTGACGACGACATTTTAACTTTGTGAGTGGTGGGACAGTGTTCTGTTGATATTGTATTAGGAATGGTTAACTCTGGAATCTGCTATGAGTCACATAGGATGGTGTCTATGGTAAAGTATGTTGTTAGGAATTTGTACCTATGTATAGTGGCATGCGATTTTGACAGTAAACCGTTGTTCAGGGTGTCGCGATATGATATTTCTTTACATTATATTGCATGTATATTTATTTATTTATCGTTAATTACTGAGTTTATTAATGTCAATATCTTTCAACCCTACATCAATCAATAAATGA
>VCRD01006643.1:0-25697 GCA_006783055.1 Trinorchestia longiramus
GTAGGGACAGACTGAGGACAGACTGTGAGGACAGACTGTGAGGACAGACTGTGAGGACAGACTGTGAGGGACAGACTGTGAGGGACAGACTGTGAGGGACAGACTGTGAGGACAGACTGTGAGGACAGACTGTCAGGACAGACTGTCAGGACAGACCGTAGGGACACACTGTAGGGACAGACTGTGGGGCTGAAGAAGAGGAAGGTGATGGGTTTGTGTCTCTGGAACTACATTAAGTTGGTCGTAAGTGTCTTGAAGGAGGCACTTCTCTTCATATCAAATTGACTACGTCAGCTCGAACAACTGCTCCCTCGTGACACTTGCCGTTACTCGTTCACAGCAACAAACATGAGCTGTAAAAACTCTGTAACTTCTTGAGATTGTGAATGAAAGACCCTATTAGCTCAGAACGTTCTTGCTCTACCCTACACTGAAGCGGCACACAATGCTCGCCAAGGTCATTACTTTTTCTTTATCTCAATGCAGTGAAAGATTGAGCATTATACGACTGCAGTATTTGAAAAGATGATTCTGTAACTCGGGTTTTCCAATGAACAGAGTAAAGTACATTTTTTGTGCATTTTAGCTTCTGCTTCTCGTATAAGGTAATTCGGTAAAATTAAACAAACGTCAAATACCGACTCCTATTAAAAACTTCCCAGATTTGCAATTAATTCCTTGGTTTTGAATCACGCACGTGATCGATTTACTCACTAACAAGTGGATAAAGAAGAAAGAAGGAATCAGTGCATAGCCCCACACCAACTCCGCTTCTCCTTCACCTTGCTAGAATAGAATAGAATATAGCAACAGGAACCAGTTGATTGGTCCATTCTTGGGTTGCTAGCACTAGACTGCTATGGCATCTGCTGTCATCAGACAACTCCACCTGCCAGCACACCTGCCAGCACCACACCTGCCAGCACTAACGGGACACCTCAGTCCAGGTACGTGCGGTGCTAGCGTTTCAAATGCAGAAATACTTATTTTCACGAATACAACGTCACATGATAATTACTGCTGATGAATTATTTCATGAAGGTGCAATTTCCGAATGGACTTACTAACAAAAATACTTTTATAGAACTATGTTATTAGATGAATTATCTATTTTTAAATCTAACTGATGTTACTACCGGTCTCTCTTGAGACATTGGTTACTGACACATGCTGCAGCATTACCACGAGTTCTCAGTGAACGCCACGTGCACATTACCACGAGTTCTCAGTAAACGCCACGTGCACATTACCACGAGTTCTCAGTGAACGCCACGTGCACATTACCACGAGTTCTCAGTAAACGCCACGTGCACATTACCACGAGTTCTCAGTAAACGCCACGTGCACATTACCACGAGTTCTCAGTGAACGTCACTTCCAAGTAACGGAAAGATTTTTTGTTATTTTCTTTCATAGCCCTGAGAAGTTTTTACTCCCATAAGCAATCATGACTGCTTTTAGAACAATTTCTATTGTCGTATTCTTTCAGATGCCATCCATGTAGTTGAAGTTGTCATCGTATTTTCTTGCACAGTTCGTTTGAGTTGAAAGCTTGAACGAGTCTCGTGTATCTCGAATTTACGTCTAACTGGCCGGCTTCTCTCTCAAATACTTTTCAATGTAAACTAAAAACTGTAGCCTCGGTAAGCCATTATATTTCTTTATATATTTTTAGATGCTCTCTTGTTGACCTAATATTGTCAATGGAGTTGTTAAATTTTATCAGCATTATCAAGGTCGGGGCTTTCTCGGCCTGCCACTTCTTGGCAACGAACACGCAAGTCAAATCAAGCAACGTGTTTCACGTACAAAATTCAACCACAACACACAGTCAAAGTTTTCCTCACAATTGTAGGGTAAAGTTTTGCTAACACTTTATTTTATTGTAACTTTTGCTTTCTTCTTGGATTATTTCAACATTAAGCTTTACTTACCTTGTAAGTCTCAGGAGGGAGAGGAGTGAGAGTTGACATCGGTCAGTGGTCATGAAGATGACAAGAGGCGTTTGGCTTTCAAATTCACTGTTGTCTCTATTGTGAACTAGGGTTCATCAACACTAAGAATCTTAGGATGTTTTAAGAGTCTCGAATAAGAAAATGTTTCTATGTACAATCTTATGAGATTTAGTACTTTAATTATTTATAAATCATTTGCTTAAGAAATCGTGGCTCACGGGAAAATAGAGGTCAGGTGTGCTCCCTGAGCTCGCCATGAGGGAGGGCTCCAACTTGAGTCTTGTTGTAGGCGCAAGCTCCTGATAAATACGGGGATATTTTCCTAGCGACTTTTGAATGACTTCCGCTGACTGCTTTTGAAACGAGGATCATCAAGGAACACGTGAAGTTCTGTCAAAAGTTCTCCCAAAAAATAATGGTTCCCATTCCGGACAACATCAAATTCAAATAAGAAAAACGTAAGACGGATGAAAGCCCAAATGGAATATTTTAAACTTTTCTGCTCACCGGCATATTTTGAGCAGTTTTCTGCATTTTTTGTTCCATGAGCGACTTTCTGAGGCCCTGACCGAAGTTTCCGAAAGTTTTGCTGACGCGCCGTGCTTCATCGCAGCCACACCAGCAAACTACCAGAAGCTTCCAACGCTAGTCACTGTTCTGTCATTCTCCTAGGCTCAAATTTTACTTTTTCATTATGATCGTAGAATGATCTTTGTTCCAGTGCTTTGATTTTGTCAGTGAGGAAATTTATTTGATGAGGTCAATCTAAAAGCAAGATAATTTTCTGGGCTCGGTGCTCGAAAATACTAAATTAAAGTTGCATTTGAGTGAAATTACTAAAAAGGCTTCTGCATCTTTCATTTACAGATGGAGAATAAGTTTCCGTGTACTTGTCCATAAAAATTTCAGTCTGCAAATCTGTAGTGCAAAACTTTTCAAGTAATAACACATTATTTTTCATTCCCAACAATCACGACGAAATAAACATGAAAACATTTCAGTCGCGGTGAAGGTCGCATGCTGCCATGAAGGTCGCATGTGGCGCAACTGAAGTACCAGTGAGGCGGTGCTCAACGTGCGACTACAGCACACACATCTGCATCAATCCTGTTGCCTTCTTACAGCTGTTGAAAACTTTCCACTTTCTGCCCCATCCAAGTGCGAGAGACGTTTGACTCTCACACAACAGTCATGCCTTCAGCAGCAGCAGTCCGATGTCGTGTGGATCAGGTTGGTCAATTCTGATGTTTGGCTTTTCAAATCATACTCTTCATGATGCTTAGCCTTCCAAATCATGCTTCTTTGATGTTTAGCAGTCCAAATCATGTTCTTTGTTATACTTAGCCTTCCAAATCATTCTCTTCGTGATGCTCAGCCTTCCAAATCATGCTCTTCGTGATGCTTAGCTGTTCAAATCCTGTTCCTGGTAATGCTTAGCCGTCCAAATCATGCGTCTCATAATGTTTGGCCGTCTAAGTTGCCTTTCGCTTACTTATTTTTATTCATTCTTCTTAACATAATGGAGGATAATGATATTTTACGTGACTAATTTTAACAGTACAGTACGAGATCAACCTTTTGTTGCAGTAAAGTATTTCCCTTCAACAATCGACTCATCAGAGTGGCTTTTTAATATTACTGATAATTTCTTATTTCATAGGAGCACCCTGTGTCTGTCTACTTCAGAATCAAAGGCTAAAAAATAAGTTCGATCCTATGTTTATATTTTATTATCGTAATTTAGCAGCTCTGCACACCTGACAATGATCAAAAGGCTCTGGATATTTGCCTTCAGGCCTTTTTATGGCCTTTTCAATTGAATTGTCGACATCTGCTGCCCCTATCACAACATTCTTTTTTACGACTGAACATATAAACACATCCACGTGATAGAAATGCCCTCATCACAGTACCCCCGCTTTGATATATAACAATTATTATTAATTAATTACTAACCGCGGTCCAGCGCTTTGAGGGATAATCGTTATTGTGAAGTCGTGTCATTGCTTCCTCTTGCTGACCCATGTCCTTCCTTACTGGTCTTACGATTTGGTAATGCTCCTCACCGCTGTACATACTTGAATATGCTAAAAATTATCTGTAATACATCTGCAGAACACATAACCAATTAAATATATGTACGTAATTGGTTATATGATGTATAAATTGTGTTTCCATGTGTAAATTTCACAGAATTCCACGATACAGGGTGTCCCGCAAAAATGTACCCGATTTTTGTATTTTATCATAATTCTAGTTCAAATTCAGATATTTTAAAACTTTTAATTTCATATTATAGTAAATTTTTTTTTTTAATAAAATTGTTTGGGAATATCTACTGAATTATGTGTGCACATTAAGAAGTTAAATGAACAAGGGTAGATTATGACTTGTGCCAATCAATTATTGCAATGACTTTATTGATATTTTTTTCTGAATATCCAATTTTCCTAACAATTTTAATAAATTATAAATAACAATAGCAATAGTACTAATGATAAATCAAAAAAATATTCAAAATAAACTCTCATAAATAAAGTACATATCAACCTTTAGTATCCTTCAACATGACCACCGTTCCTCTCAAGACAAGTATTAGCTCAATTACATCATAGCACCAACTGTTTTCCGGATCATTGGTCAATAGTTTTTGAGTCTCTCAACTACATCCTCTACCCGTTCTCGTAGTATTTTCAATGTCAGAGGTGGCGTTTTAAATACGAGATTCTTAACATATCCTGAAAGGAAAAAATCGCATGGGGTTAGGTCTGGGCTTCTCGGTGGACACTTAACATCATTTTGAGATGAACGGTGGTTATGTTGAAGGATACTAAAAGTTGATTTGTACTTTATTTGTGAAAGTTTATTATGATTACACTGGTCAACATGATTTTTGTCTCACGATTACTAATAGTTGTACTTAATGCAGATTTTTATCATGTTTTCAAATATGTATTCGGAATTTCTCCATCACCCACAGTTTTTTTATATTTCGAATTTAATTTTTAGAAATAAACGTTTTTTCGTCCATCTATCCATTGTAAATTGACAACTCTTAGAACATTATCAATGTGATGGGACCAAATAAACTTACTCAGGTGCAGGTTTAGACATGTATAGACATGTACAGTCATGCACAAAGATGATGTGTTGTAGTACGCATTCATCAGAACGATGCAAATTGTACAATAGCCGTGAACGAGTGAACACGTCATCGTGAGTGCTTTGTGTATCTGAATTATTGTGTATTACATTTTTACTAATTAATTTGAATTAGGCATTGGTTACAAAATGCCTAGAGTTTGTTTAAATCATCCTAATAATTTTTGCTATATATGTGGCGAAGTCACACTCAAGTCCCAAAGGCGAAACCTTACTCCATTAGTGAAAAAGTGTTATGAACTTCATTTTGAATGTAAAGTGGGGGACCAAACAAGGACCTGGGCCCCACATATTTGTTGTTTATTGTGTTCTAGACTTCTCACTGCATGGAAGAATGGCACACGCCACATGCCATTCTCCATCCCTATGATTTGGAGGGAACCCAAAGATCACTCCTCTGACTGTTATTTCTGTCTAACAAAGATTAAAGGGATTAATTCGAAATCCAAACATACACTGGTGTACCCTAATTTACAATCTGCAACGAGACCAGTTCCACACTGCGAATAATTGCCCATACCAAAGCCTCCAGAACATGTAACATCAGATGAAGAGAGCTCAGATTCTGATGAAAGTGAGGAAGAAAAAGAAACACATATTGGTGATACAACGTTTGAACAAATTTGTTCATCTGAGCCTCATTTATTGACTCAAAAAGATCTTAACGATCTCGTACGTAACTTAAAGTTATCCAAAAACCAGTCTGAACTGCTTGGTTCCCGGTTAAAAGGATGGAATCTTTTTCAGAAGAATACAATGATATGTACTTATCGTAATCGTCATTCGCAATTTAAAAACTATTTTTCTGAAGAAAATGGCTTAGTGTTTTGTAACGACATTCCTTTACTTATGGAGACTTTTGGTATTATACGTACATAACCCCACAGAATGGCGTTTGTTCGTTGATGCTTCTAACATTAGTTTAAAAACAGTGCTTCTGCATAATGGCACTAAACTCCCATTTGTTCCTGTAGCTCACTCCACTAGTATGAAAGAAACATATGAAAACTTCAAATTTATATTGGAAAAGCTTCAATATGCAAAGCATGAATGGAATGTTTGTGGAGATTTGAAGGTAATTGCACTTATTCTTGGTCTGCAGCTTGGTTACACAAAGTACTGTTATTTTTTGTGTCACTGGGATAGTAGGGACAGAAAAAACATTACATTATAAAAGAATGGCCTAAACGCGAATCATTCATTGCTGGACAGAAAAATGTGAAACATGACGCATTGTGTAATCCTAAAAATGTGTATCTACCTCCGTTACATATCAAACTAGGATTAATGAAGAATTCCGTGAAAGACATGGACAATACCACTCCTGGTTTCATGTACTTAAAACAAAAGTTTCCTAAAATTAGTGAAGCAAAAATTAAAGAAGGAATATTTGTGGGCCCACAAATACTATCATTAGTGCATGATGAAAAGTTTGAGAAAGTATTGAATCCACTGAAGAAAGCAGCTTGGCATGCATTCAAAAAAGTTACTCACAGTTTTTTGGGAAATCGAAAGGCGGAAAATTACCGTGATATTGTCAACGATCTTATAACATCTTATAAACAATTGGGTTGTAATATGTCTTTAAAAGTACATTTCCTGCACTCGCACCTAGATTTCTTCCCTGAAAATCTTGGCGCAGTGAGCGATGAGCACGGCGAACGCTTTCATCAGGAGATGGCAGCTATTGAAAATAGGTTTCAAGGCAAATGGAATCCTAATATGCTGGCCGATTATTGTTGGACCATCAAGAGGGATGCTCCACAGGCGACATACGACAGAAAATGTTCATTTCCTACTTTCTAGGTGAGTCATGATATTTAAATATTGTGTAGTTAAGAATTTAGATAAAATTAAAAACTGTTCGAAACTACGAGTACAAATGCTTGTCTCTTGGAAGCCTTGTGTGATGGTGAAGAACTGATATCATATTTGGATTCATGAGAAAAAATACTATCAGAATCATATATTTTTCTCTCTGAGACAGAAAATAATTTCATTTTTGTTCCTCAGTGTTATTAGTATTATTTATTATTATTATTGTTATTATTTATTACAGTTGTATGGAAAACTGGAAATATAGAAAAAATATCAGTAATGTTAATGCAATAATTCCTTGGCACAAGTCATAATCTGCTCCTGTTCATTCAACTTCTAACTGTGCACACATAATTCAGTAGGTATTCATAAAAAAGTTCATTTTATTGAAAAACAGGATTTACCATGACATCAAATAAAAAGTCTTAAAATATCTTAATTTCAGCTGAAAATATGATAAACTAGTGTACCCAGCCGTCAAAAATGACGGCAGAGATTTTGTGATAATACCCAAGCCATCAAAAATGATGGCAAGTACTGTTGGAAAGATATTAAATAAAATTACACATAAGAACGCAATGCAATATATTTAGTTTTATATATATTTACAAAGGACAAACGTTTTAATTGAGTATTTCTTTAATGACAACATTCCTGGTGAAAACTAAGACACTTAGTTTTCTACTGCTGCAATTGACTCTGCAATTCATGTCATATTTGAGTACAATGTACCCGAATCATAGGGCAATACCTCGCCGAACTCGGTATCAACACTACGGACTCGAATATATAAGGTTCTGGAGCTCTCTCATGTTTTTGAAAGTGACACAAAACATATTAATAAATATATATATATATATATATATATATATAAATAAATAATTATATATAAACACATGACGGTCATTCTTAGTATTAGATTAGATACAAAAATCGGGTACATTTTTGCGGGGCACCCTGTATAATAATACACGGTTTGTTGCTTACTTGCTTGGTCTGTCTCTCTGTCACGCTCCTGAGGATTTACAGAGGGGAAAATTCGGTAAGGTATATATGTATTGTAAGCATTGTATTGTTGATACAAAAGCCACATCCTTCAATGTGAAAGCTCCTTCGCAAAGCCAGCGTCCACTGGCAAATCAAACGTAATAATTCAGTAAAAGACACGTGAATTTTCACGTGTGGGTCTATTAGTCCCACTACATAATAATACCCAACTAGTTGCTTGTTTGCTTGCTTGGTCCGTATCTCTGTCACACTCGTAAGGATTTAGATAGGAGGAAATTCGGTAGGGTATAAATGTATTGTAAGCATTGTATTGTGGATACCAAAGACACAGTCTTCAGTGAGGAAACTCCTTCAGCATAGAAACTCCTTCACAAAGCCTGCATCCACTGGCAATTAAAATGAAACAATTCGGTAAAAACACGTGAATTTTCACGTTTGGGCCTACTAGTAAAGAATGAAACTGAGAGTGGTATCGTCAAGGAACTGATAAAACGAAGCTTCGATTTGAAGCCAAACTAAAACCAGCTCATCTAACAGCCAACCACTCACGATCACATGACAGATTTGACGTCTCCCATCTACTCAACCATAAGAAAATAGTTTACTGGGTTATTTTGACCTCATGAAGCAATATTAATCCCAATTGCATGCACTTAGAACATTAAATTGTTAAAAAAACTTGCAAAATGAGGGTGCAAAACTCGGGCATTAGAAATAGGAAGACTGGGACGTCGGAGATTGCCTCTTCGGGACTCTCAGTGTTTTCATTTAGAATAGATGGACTGGATCGCAAAATAACTGCTGTTCTCATCTGAATTTCCGGTCCATAACACAAAAAATTGACAAACTCGAGCATGAAGGTGGCATACATCGTGGGGCCGAGCCGAAACGAAGGTTCGCTGAGCTTGAGTCATGCAGGCCACTCCAGCTCGAGGAGACTCTTACGAGAGCATGGCCTCAGCTTCAGGTTCTGAGACGGTCAAACTGAAATCCTGACGAGGCTCTCTGCACATTTAGTCATTAAGAAAAGGAAGTGTCCTCCACCAGAGAGATGATGGTCTCGAGTTCTCCTTCAAAAACTGCCAGAGGACTTTGTTATGAGTTCAGAGGCTCGTGTTTTTACAAGATTTCTAGGAGAATTTCGTTCTTACATCTGATGAGATTACGAGTTTGTGTAACACTGCATTAGCTAGAAATTGAGCGCTGATATTTTATCAACGCGATCTGCAGGTAACAGTTTGTATTGTAATACTCTTAGTAAATTTTCGATAGGATTTAAACAGCAGGGAACTGGCTTATTTTTAGCGTTAAACTCAAACACTTTCGTACACAAATTACTCCTTGTGTAATGTACTGAGAAGAGTATCATTCTTCATATATGATTTGCCTGCTTTCAAGATTGTGATGCTACTTCTCATCAGTAATTCTAACTCTGAGTGACATTTGAATAAATGAAAACACTTTTAACTTCTTGAGAAACTTCTCGAGATTTGTAAACAGCATATGTCCAGATTATGCGAACAATAAATCTTTCCTCAGGTCTTTAGCAACTTTAAGAAAATCTTCACTTGCAAATTTTTTTGCCTTACTAGTCAGTGATGGAAGCCCTTATTTTGTGTTCCCAAAGAGATACTTGAAGTAAGTATCAATAAATCTCCTTAAATTTTGTTCAACTTTAAAATGAGATGCGCTATCTAAATCAACTCGAAGGAAAGTTCAAAGGCCCCAGAATACATATTGCAACCATCAATCTTCTGCGTGCGCCAGTAGGCCTACAAAAATGCTGCCAAAAACCAGGCAACTTAAAATATAAGTCAAATTTGTTGCCCCTAAAATTTTAAAAAGCATCCTTACTCAGTATTCATAATTGTCTTCGGCTTGTTATCAAAATGCTACCTAATTTCAATACTTTACGTTCCAATGATGAACAATTTTTGCTAATAGGAATCATATTCTTAAAGACTTTATTTAAAAGTAAAGGCTTTCATTCCAAAATAAAATCACAAATGAGATTTGTATTCACAGACGATAAGCCAGAGCTGCACAGGCCGTGGGTTTATTTTTCTTACTTGCCTAGCAAACATGAAAAATTCTTCCCAAAATATGAGGAAATGTACGCAATTGCGCCCCTCAATAGCACTTCTTTGGTGACGGTTTCTTACTTTTTCTGCTTTTGAAATATGACGAAACGCTCGCCAGATTCTTCAATGCAGCACAAACGCCAGTTCAGTGCAGCACAAACGCCAGTTCAGTGCAGCACAAACGCCAGTTCAGTGCAGCACAAACGCCAGTTCAGTGCAGCACAAACGCCAGTTCAGTGCAGCACAAACGCCAGTTCAGTGCAGCACAAACGCCAGTTCAGTGCAGCACAAACGTCAGTTCAGTGCAGCACAAGCGCCAGTTCAGTGCAGCACAAGCGCCAGTTTTGAAGTATGGGACCAGTTTGTTCTAAGAGAGCGTTTGCGGATGTTGCAGTGCACAGGTTCGCAGGTACGCTGGCAGGTCATCAGTTCTCAGCCCTGAACACCAACTGCGCAGCAAGAGATGAACAATTTTATCAACTGTTAGTAAATGACGTCTCATATTGCTGGCCAACGTTTCAATTTATCCACATGAGACATCATTGAAGTAACAAAGTTGTGTGCTCAGTGAATTCTTAGGTTATGAATGAAAACTTTATGGAAATTATGCAAACTTGAGTTACGCATTTCTAATTCTTTGAAGTTTTATTGAAGTTGTACGCAAAATCTTGTCTTCATACGAGTCTGATTTTTAAAAGACGTTTTGTCTTCATTGATTCTTTTACCTCTCTGTGAGTTCCACTTTTCAAAATCAAACTTCTGTCCATATTTTTAATGTATCCGTCATAAAACCTTTAGAATGTAATAATTTAAAGTTATTATGGACATTTTTTACCATCTCTTCCATCACTATAGTCACGAACATTATTCAGTTTCAAAGATGTAAATAGAAAATGAAATCAAAATACATTTCACTGGAATTTAAAATTACACATTTTTAAAGCGTATAACATTTCTCTCATCAAAGCAATTCCCGCAAAATAATTTTTTAGCTTTTAACTGAGCTTTTCTTTATAAAATTCTGCATTTCTTTGTGTGTGCTAACGTTGTGGTAGGGAGATAGAGAGAAATAAGCTCATCAATAAACTACATCATAAAACTCACAGTTGTATGCTAATTAATGTGTGCAGCAGGTGAATCATCAGTCAAATCAGGCATTTTGTGCTGAGGTAATGGTAATCAGGAGTTAATCCTGCGCTACCTGAGCTCTTCCTGCCTGAATATTTTAATGGCTCTTATAGCTGCGCAGCAACGTTCTGCTTCCCATCATTATAATCGTTAACGTTCAGTATGCATTGTCTGCCGTGCGTACGTACAAGGGAAAAATATAAAAACAATTACAGGGTGTCCCAGAATTAACTGGCCCTTTTCATTTACTAACAAAACAAAAAATAACAAGGATAGGTTGTTAAAACTGGTTTCAATTAAAAAAAATATTTTTATGGTCAATTAACTTAGTATCTTAAATACACATCAACTGGATACTAGATTTATAGTTCGATTTCAAAGCCTTGCTTTTTCACCATGTCTCGATACAACAAAGAAGAAAGAATAATAATTCTACAAGTGTACACGAGATCATTTTCAGTAACAGAAGTGCAGCGTGATCATTGAATCCAGTTTAAACAAGAACAAGTCCTTCTACGGACATAATTAAATCTCTATTTCGTAAATACGCAGAGACTGGTAGTGCTAATGACAGATCACGATCCGGAAGATTAAGATCCATACGTACTGAAGCTGTAATTGACCGAGTCTCTACAGATGCTGCAGATAATCCTTCAACTTCCATCAGGAAACGTTCAACTCAAATATTTGTTCCTCGATTACCATTACAACGCATTTAAAGAGTAACCTCAAGTTATCGCCGCACAAAATCTGATAGAGGTTGAAGGATTCTCTGCAGCATCTGTAAAGACTTGGTCAATTACAGCTTTAGTACGTATGGATCTTAATCTTCCAGATCGTGATCTGTCATTAACACTACCAGTTTCTGTGTATTTACGAAACAGGTATTTAATTGTGTCTATAGAAGGACTTGTTCTTGTTTGAAACTGGATTCGGTAATCACGCTACACTTCTGTTACTGAAAATGACCTCATGTACACTTGCAGAATTATTGTTCTTTCTTCTTTGCTGCATTTAAACATGATGTAAAAGCAAGGCTTTGAAATCGAACTAGAAATCTAGTTGACCAGTTGATTTGTTGCTAGAATACTAAGCTAATTAACCATAAAAACGCTTTTATTTCTACTGAAACCAGTTTTAACAACCTAGCGTTCTTAATTTTTGTTTTATTAGTAAATGAAAAGGGTCAGTTAATTCTGGGACACCCTGTACAAATATGCTCAGAGTAAAATCCTACAGAAAACCTTGTGGAAGTACAGCAATCCAATTAAACAAAACATTTTTTGAGACCTTACTCTTTCAAGAACTACTGACGTACTCAAAGAGCAAGTTTACTCCAGCAAAGAGCAGTTGCATCAGGAAACGACTAGCGGATGGGTCTCGAGGATGAACTCATCATTGGATGTGGTGACGTGTCCTCACACAACCTGCTGTAGGTGATGTGTCCTCACACAACCTGCTGTAGGTGATGTGTCCTCACACAACCTGCTGTAGGTGATGTGTCCCCACACAACCTGCTGTAGGTGATGTGTTCTCACACTGCCTGCACACACTGCCTGCACATGCTGCCTGCTTACAGAGCACACTGAGCAAATTGCAAGGCCGTCTGCATAGTAAACACAGTAACTCAGTAGCAATGCAAGTTGTGCTCACAAATAACACGATTTCATCAACCTCAGCATCTCGGCCATGATACAGCACTGGACGTGATCTGGGTGTGCTGGTGTCACGGTCAGCCTCGTTTCCAGGCTTCAAATGGCTTTAGAATGTGCTAGAATCTTATGTTGAGCTCAGAGTGCCTAGGCTGCTTCTTTTTGTAACAAGGAGAGAAACTTCAAATTAAATCTTTTAGAGGATTTTCTAATGTGCAACGATAGACAGAGGATGTCAGTGAGTTTCTTAGCGAATGTCGGCGAAGAAATGTGGAGATGTTCTCTCTAGAAGGGAATATAATTGTTTAGTTTTTCCTTTAATACTTAGGTCTTAAATTTTGAATTACGTAATAAAACACAAGGAAAACAAGTTTCTTTCATCCTTGTTCCGAACTAAAGTATGAGTCGGCTAGACAAAGCCACAGACCTTCTCGACTTATTCTTTAACAACATAGAAACTTGCCACATAGAGGACTTCTGCTGTCAATTTATGGGCAAAATTCCATTAAATGTTACTAGATTGTTTGGGCCTGCCTGGCTATCACCGACAAATTAGTTCTGATGAAAGCAATCTCAAAAAAGTGACCTTGATTTCACAATTTGAGAATCCTTTTATTGCCTCTACGAGTCGAACATTTTTGAGACAACTGAGGTCCAAGGTCATGTTCGGTGGAAAAATGACCTGAAAAGATTATTGTACATAAAATTTGTATGGACAAAGTATTTGCACCACGAGTTTTACCTTGAAACATCCAGAAAATGAAGCTGTGTAGGCATTAGAGAAACTCATTATTTGTCTGTACAGTCAAACTCCTAAATCTGAGAGAAAATGTTTACCATGAAACTGAGAAGGCCTCTCAGTTTCATGACGACAAATAATTGCATCAGTTTAGCCGATAATGTACTTGTCTTTCCAATTTGGAACAAATTTTCGCCAAAATTTGAATTAAAGGTAAATTACAACTGTTTGTAAATATGTAATCGTAACGTACATACTAATTATTTTGAACACAAATATAAAAATGTGCAAACAAGTAAATGAAATACCAAAAGTTAACAAAAAACAAACTTGTGATCAATAAAGGATATGAATCCTATATTAAAGACATTAGGCGGGCCTAAGCAGGCAACGTCAACTTAACAGACATTCCAACAGATAGCAGTGGTAGCCCTCCCAGTTTCATGACTTCTCTCAGTTCAGAAGTCATGATGACTTTTTGGTGCTGTAGTGCCTGTGCACTCCTTTGTCAATATAAAAAATTCCTTCGTCAGACACATAATGAGTTACAAGAAAACAGATCTAAATTAATATACTCTGACTAAACCAGTCTCCGAATGAACTCATTCGGTAAAATAAGCCTCAACTTGCACGTTGTATTCTTATCTGCTGATATATGAACTGCGAGCATTGACGTTCACCAGAGACCCTGCCTAGCTTCTTCACCCCTCACCTCTTCAATTTCAACCTTGTCAGTCCGTCACATTAAATAACGGCAAGACCCGTACCTCGCATCAGCTGTCTTCGTTACTGCAGGTGCACATCAGGTCGAGCTGAGCGAGTGTTGCATGAGGGAGTGTTGCATGATCGAGTGTTGACGGAGCGAGTGTTGCAGGAGCGAGTGTTGCAGGAGCAAGTGTTGCTGGATAGTGTTACAGGAGAGAGTGTTGATGATTAGAGCATATAGAGCGAGAACGAAGATATAAAGCGAGAACTACTCTAGGAGTATCTTATGCATGACTCCTAGCAGTCCTCCTTGCAACTTCAACTCTGCTTGCAACTCTCCGGACACATCTCCATCTCTTGTTCAGCATCAGTGTCTTGATCCGTCCGGTTTTCAGTTTTACGATTTGGTTTTTCCTTCTTCAACTTTTCTTACGATCTAAACTACTGGTGTTTACAAATTTCATTTTGTTGAAATCAATGAAGCACAGAGTCTTGATATTGATTGGACAGAGATCGTACTTTATCCTCCCACCAAAAAGGAACTTGAGATTGCCACTCGAAGTGTGCTGCTTGTTTTAAAGTTTTACTCACATATCATACTTCAAATAGTTCTTGAAATCAGAATTCATTTTGGGTAGCAAAGGCAGAGTTCATGAGTGAAGAAAATTTACATATGCATTCATTATACAACTCTTGTAATATTTCAGCCTAAATTCTGCTGGATTATCCTGTAACATTTTTTTCTTCAAACACTTTTAGACTTTAGTATGTGTTTTCCTGTAGAAATTTTGCATTCTTCTCTTCGAGAACTGAGAGTGTAATTTTACTTCACCAAGCGGCAAATTGAGAAATTTCTTCTTGTACTTGACTGAAAAGGGTTAGAAAATATAGTAGAAGCATTGTGATAAGATGCAAGTAGAATAACCATCGAACCCTGATTAAGAATTGAATCATACCATCATGTTGTCTCTGATGCATCTGAAATACACGTGTACTATTCATTAAGTCTCATTTGTGAAGACGACTAAAGAAGTTCTTGGCCCAGCTCCAGGTTCATGTAGTGGTGTATGAAATTGAGGAATAAGAGCAAAATTTGGATCCTGTTTAGACTTATGTAGTTGTGTATGAAAGGATGGAATAGAAGCAAAGTGTTGTATGGAGCTGAATAAGATTAATGCCCCTGAATAGCACAACCACTCAGACCTCTCCTACTTCCACAGAGCTCCTTTCCTGTGGGATATTAAAAAGCCCGTTGATTAGGGCCCATATTGGCCTTTGGTTGGTTGGTAAGCTGATTATCTAAATCATGCAAATTACCGCAGAGAACATTAGCGAGGTATAAATTGGGAGGTTGGCTTCCCAGGTGCGCCTCCTTATTATCTGTAATTCTCGAGCGGCCATTATTAGGGCTGGTGTGTAGACCGCCCTCAGATCTTCCTTGCTGCCCCCCATCTATCATGTGAGGCGCTAGCTCTGGGAGAAAAGAGGTCGCGTAACGTTCTTCAGTAAATTTAAAGTCCAGGCTGTCGATGAATGTGTGCTTGGAGCTTAATAAATGTGAGACCTGGGGACTAAAGGTCTTATAAAACTCTCTAGTACGACGCTATGAGAAAGCGAAAATATTGCTAACTGTCCTACACGTTCATCTCAAAATTTTAAGCAGAAGCCGCCTTGAGAGAAACAAAACTTTGTTCTGCTCCCAAAAATCAGCTTTTCTGGTAAACGAATTTTCATAGCAGATGTCGAACCAACTAAATTGTGGTGACAATGTTCGTTTACTGGTCGGATGGAAGGATACAGAAGGATAGAAGTTGTAGAAGATTCATTGTTAACCAGTTTCTCCAAAAATATTTCGTTCCTTATTTTGTTTGGCAAAGGGAAATTTTTTCGTCAGTCACACTGTGGCATGAAAGCAGAGACTGGAAGTGGTTCTATATGTTCCATACTTCATAAATGTTGTTTCTTTATCTATTTTGTAAGAACTGTCTACTCCACAAACTGCAGAAGTAACAGTGACAGTAAACTGGTAACAGTGCAGTTTTGCATGATGAAGACATCAGTCAGAGCTACTTACACCGATGGGGACGAGCGCTTGCCTTGCGTGCTGAAGCAAAATTAATTGTTTTATTATTTAAATCGTTCAAATTCCAATTATTCTTATCTTCTAAGCTGATTCGTTTGTAGCTGAGATTTTCATATGTTTTACTTTGCATGAGACCTTAAGTTATTCCCTCGAATTCTTTAGTCTAGTCTTTCTGTGTGAATTATAAAACTTATTAAAAGCAAACCACACAACACAGTCTCAGACTCGTATGACCCCTGCCAACTTATGTAGCACCACGTCGATACTCTAAAAGAATACATTTTGTACATGTGATATTTATGAACTGCCTGAACATGTTTTACTGACGAAATTAATTTTTCCTCCCCAGACTTCCATCTGAGCGACCGCATGTGGCTGGAGAGTATTTCAGAGCTTTTTTGATCGGTTTTCTTGACACCATTCTTTCATGGTTGGACGGAACACCAGGCCTGAATATGTGAAGAGCACATCAGTTCACTTCATCCTCTAACGCTGCGAACAATTAAGACATCGTCAGGTTTTTACAGGAGTTTCTCTTGCTCGCCTGCTCCCAACTCAGACCTTCAACAAATCCCTGAGCTTCTCTCGGATGTCCTGATGAGCTCATTTGTCACAGCAGATTAACAAATCTCTCCGAACGCTTCTTATCGCTCGCTTACAAAGAAACAGACTCTCCCAGGGCAAAAAAGTTGCATCGTTTCTGAGTGTATTTTGCTGAGAGCGCCATGTGGCGCTCAGTTCTAAACTCGAGAGCTTCATGTGGCACTAAGTTCTGAACTTGAGAGCTTCCTGTGGCGCTAAGTTCTGAACTTGAGAGCTTCCAGTGGAGCTCAGTTCTGAACTCGAGAGCTTCCTGTGGCGCTCAGTTCTGAACTTGAGAGCTTCCAGTGGCGCTCAGTTTTGAACCTGAGAGCTTCATGTGGCGCTCAGTTCTGAACTTGAGAGCTTCCTGTGGCGCTCAGTTCTGAACTTGAGAGCTTCCTGTGGTGCTAAGTTCTGAACTTGAGAGCTTCCAGTGGCGCTCAGTTCTGAACTTGATCAAGAATTTTACTGTCAGTGGGCTGAAATTTGGCTCATTGACTGGATTGAAATTTTATACTGCATCTGAATTGTTCAAAACGAAGAAGAAACTTATTATTTTTCCAATGAAAGATATTCACCTCAATATCAACTTATATCGAATCAAATTTTTATGATAATATTTCTTTTACATGTATGTACATTTTTTGACTCGTTTTTCAAATTTAAAAAACTTAATTCGACGAAAATAATTTTACATTTATGATTCATATTTCTTAGACTTACTGCCTTTGTCAGCTGACAATTATCATCTTAATTGAATTACAGACTAACCTCCCCGATTCTGTGTCAGCAGGTGATAATTATCAGCTTGTGAGTTCCTTGCCGAATTAGATCAACTGATGCTGTAGATAATTGAAAAAATTAGAAGAATTTTCTGCTTGAGAAATACGAGTTTAAACTGAGTTGTACAGTCATTTTCAACTACCAGCAGACTTGAATGTAGAATTTAAACTAAGTTCTATTCAAATGGCTCCTGCAACTTCTTTTAGTTATATGTTCTGCTGGTACTTCTGATGTTTCAAAGCTAGCATTCTACAACCGGCTCTTCTCTCGGTTTTCATCATGCTAAGGCACTCTGTTCACTAACACTCGTAATCACGTACAGACATCGACTCTCTGCTAAAAAAAACTGCTGCTAAACATCCCCTCATGCCGTCACCATTTCCAGTCACCATTTGAGAGTCGCCAATTGCCTTCTAATCCACAGGTCACCATCTGAGAGTGTCAGCTGCTTGCATGTCTACAGGTCACCATCTTTCAGTGCCAGCTACATGCAAGCCTACAGGTCACCATCTGAGAGTACCAGCTGCCAGCAGGTCAGGTCTCCGACGAGTATAAGACCCGGCCATCAGTCCCAGTTGGTTCACAACATGTAGGTGTAGCTTTAGGAGTCAAATATCGTATAGTGAAATCAAGAACATACTTGTACATTTTGTCATGCTTCATATTTTCCCAGTTTAATTATAATTCCAGTTACTTTCCTAAACAACACGCAATGCTTGTCGCACATAAAACGTGCTTAGCAGTAGGCAAAGCTTATCCTGAATTGTGGAAACACCGGTATGCAATGCTAGTAGAAATTTATGGCCTCACAGAATGCTAATCATACGTTAGCAAGCATGGATAAGTTTTAGTGCCCCAGGGGCACGATCAGTCTTGTGCACACAAGCGTTGTAGTTGAGGCAGCTCAAAAATCCTCAAGTCTCTGACAAGATGCGACCGCCGCTTCTGGTCAGAGATAATTTCAGAGCGAGGACAGTTTCGACCTACGACAAGAGGTCTCCTGAGTGACGACGTGCGGTGGGGGCGGCCTCAGGTCCGATATTTGTTTCGTGGCGCAGTTAGCAAGACAAACGGCAGGCTCTCGGTTAATGGAGCAAAAAGATAACACATTGCAGACAACTTATTTGCCGCGTTACAAAAGCTTGCCTGAAGCTACACTAATGCCAGCGAAGGAACAGACGTTCTCGCGTGGGAGGCTGTGCCCCAAAAAGATTTCTGCTTGCTAAACAACGTTCAGCAAAAAGACGCTGCCGCTCGAATGGCTCGCGTTAAATCGTCCGTGAAAATATTTTTGGAAACATGACCGTTTTTATGTCGAGATTCATGACGGGTTGCTTAGCTAGCGTGTGCAGGTGTGTATATGTTTCTCAAATATATTTGCAATGGTGATGGAACTGATCAAAAATTTATTCAAAATCATTTATGCTTTTAGAATATTAAGCATAAGATTTCACCACCCACTGTCTTGGACTTTTTTCGGAATCGTTTTCGTACTATGAAAGTTTTGTACCTACGGACTTTTTCAAGAGATGCTTAGGACATTCCATGGTTCTAAATATTTTCAACGAAGTCCATTGAGAGTCTTTCCAGAAATCGGAAGGCACATCGGGTATTGGAAAAACAGTTCGTTGTATTGATGAGTGGGTGCAGACCACGTGCTCGTTTTCTCCACCTAACAATCAGACATACGCTCAGCTAGTCGTTTAGGTTCGTCCAATCGCACTAAGGGACTTTTAAATTTGAGAACTTTCAGAAGTTTTATTCTTGTGAGCAAAGCTATGCAGCAAATTCTTGCATGACTTCCACCCCCACGCACACACACAAGCTCAATAAAGAGACATTACAAGCGCCAAGTTGCATTTCCAGACAGATATTTCTGCTAGGGTTTGAGACAATAATAACTTGCCTAAACGTATGGTCATTAGCACTTCGATGACACAGTATCGATTTATGACGGTTCCAAAAGCCGGACTGTAGCTGCCAAAGTCGTGTACTTCGCTCAACTGCACCTTCTTGCATTTGTTTAAGTCTGTGAAAATGACGCAGTTAAGGACAATTTTTTTAAATAACTCATTACAGTTATCAATATTAAAGAGCTTTGTTGTTTTATGCGCACATATTATTAGAGAAATTTTCAAGGCATATGAATATAAGCCTGGGTCTTATCATTCCTCAGTAAATTCATTATTATTGTCAATGTTAGACAAATAAAATCATCAAATTTATTCCAGTCTGATATGTATTGAGATTCTGATGAGGCAACGCGTCTAAACTTCAAACGTGCTTGAAAAATTCATGGCTCTTTAATTCGCAACATATTTCGCAGAAATCACAAGCGACGCCGGCATTTTCCGTAGAATTATCGAAGCCTGAAGAACATTTCCCTCCAATATTCAGAACTGCCACCGCTAGAATAAATACTTCAGATTTGTGAAAGGGAAATTCTCGCAATGTTTGAGGCTCATCGTGTAAGGTGAGTGGAGCGGGACGAGCATTCCATTTTTCTTTTTTAGTTCGTCTCAGACTTTGTTTGAGGGGAACGACCCGTGTGTGAATAATTGCATAGCGCTGTTTGAGGGGCATAACCCGTGTGTGAATAAGTGCATAGCGCTGTTTGAGGGGCGTAACCCATGTGTAAATAAGTGCATAGCGCTGTTTGAGGGGCGTAACCCATGTGTGAATAAGTGCATAGCGCTGTTTGAGGGGCGTAACCCATGTGTGAATAAGTGCATAGCGCTGTTTGAGGGGCACGCAAATAAGTACATAGCGTTATTTGAGGGGCACGACCCGTGTGTGAATAAGTACATAGCGCTGTTTAAGGGGCACGATCCGCGTGTGAATAAATACCTACCTCTGTTTGAGGGCACGATCCGTAAGTGAATAACTACATAACCTGTCTGTTGAAATATCGTAGGACTAATGCTTTAATAATAAGCATTGGGTGTTGACTGTGAAGTCACCTGGTGATCATTTCCAAAACCATCTACTCGCAGCCCACTACTCAAATATGATTTTTCCAGAGAATGTTTATTTAGGTTTTTGGGTATTTTTTATTTATTCTCTTTTGCTTTTAATGATTCGTGCAAAAATTCGAAACTAAATCGTTATTGGTCTGTAAGTTTTAAAAACTGATCAAGGATCATGTGTTGTCAAGGCGTTTTGTGATTCAGGAAAAAATGCTTTTTTATTTTTCATAACCATCCTGATGGTGATGTGCACTTCCCACGTGTTAGCCAAGATTTTCTAAATCATTTCTATCCAGCAGTCTGCTTGAACTCTTTTCATTTTGAGGGGCTATAAAACAGCTCCTTTTCAACACAATAAGCTTGTGAAGACAATGCATTGTTGTAGATTGTGGCACACCCACCAGGCCTTAACATAACCCAGTATTGGTTGTCAGACTCGCTCCTCGGACTACTGCTGACTGTGAGGATCACATAACTCAAGGAACTTGTTTTTTTTCCTAGCAAATATTTATTGTGATGTTTTCAGTGCTAGAGACGAGTGCAGGCTTGTAAACAAAGTTTCACTTTTGGCCGCTTTTTACTGTTGGCATTTCACCGTGCAAACCACAGATGAAATAATAAAATTCAAATATTTGTTCATAACACTAACTACACACGCACACCCTCTTCCTCTTACATGTTTAGTGTTCTCCAACAGCCTTTACCCGCTATCAAACAAGCTTTATGCAAAGTTTTGCAAGTCGTACGAAACTTTTAACTCTTCTATAAAAAATTATCACAGTTTACTGGGATCTCCGAGGTGTAAAATTGAATCTAACATGAAAACACATAGAAAAAAGGAGTTTTTAAACAGAGTGAGAAAACATCTCTCAATTTAAAATTCAGTAGAAGGAAGAAGCACTCTAAAAACCAATGTTGAGCACGTATGATACACAACTAAGTAAAATTTTTAGATATGAACGCTTCAATGACCTATAACACTCAAATATTTTATGTAATTTTTAGAGTAGAGTAAACTCACTTAAAACTGCACTATTATGTTCTTTTTTGACGCTCAAAAATCCAGCATCATCTGCCGTACTCAGAACGCAACAACTCAGAGTGTACGCTCAAGCTCAAAGAAATGCTCGGTATTACGAGGCCCCGTTAAATGCGCTCAGCTCGCCTGAGAACTGAACAAAATTTTCAAAAGTTGCGTCCAGACAAAGCTCTCACATTTGTTCAACGAGCTTATTCCAGTGAATTAGCCTTATTCCGCACATATGCCACTTTATCCTTTTAAATTAAGCATATCCTTTGGTAAATTTGGTGTGGCAGTTTGCCTGGTGTTTTGCCAGTGTTATCCCCTGTGGCAATGGCCTATAAATAAAGGCAAATGGGCTCTTGCTCGGGCCCTCCAGCCTGTACTCAGCACGCTGGGAGTTGAGAGCGCTGCAACGTTGGTGAGCTTTGTGCTTAACGCCCCTGTGCAACTTACGCTCCAACCATCAAGCCTCCACCTAGCTATCTGCTGATGCACCTTCCGAAGCACCCCTCAATTGTTTTATTAAGTGACTTACCTCGGACGTTCTTCTATTCTATTTATTCCAGAAAGTGAGTGTTCCGTGCCTGGAGCAGCGGACACATCAAGGCATGATAACTCACAACTTTGTGGTTCTCAATTGCCGTCATGCGCTTTGTAGGGCAGTGGCCAGACGCAACCAACTCTGCTGTACCAACAAGCATACAAAATCAGTCTTTCAAAATAGCCAAATGCATCAACTATGGTGTTAAAAAGATAAAACTTCCGTTTTGGGAGCATGATTTCCTACAGATGATCATCGTCCGGATGATAACTCAAAAAACATTATTTATTGGATATAGAGTAGGAGGTAAAAGTTAAGTAACTAGAACGATAAGGGCGTTCCAAACTCTATACCATCAGTGCATAGTAAGTTTATTAACTGTAAAATAAGGTCAGTACTCTCACTGAAAACGACACAACGGAGAAAATTTTCTCAAATATTTCATGAACATTGCCCTCAACAAAGACTGATAAATCAACACGAGTGCATTCGAGTGTTTGGAGTGCATCGAGAACTTTTTCTCCGAAGTCAAATTAATTTTTGTTTCTCTTCAGACGTCATCAATTTTACTCACTTTTACTATTGAATGTTCTCTTATTTCTATAATTTTTTAACTTAGTATCTAGTCTACTGAATACTCTAGGTGACTGAATACTGAACACTCTATATTTGGTGTACTGAATACTCTATATTTGGCTTCTGAATACTCTGTGTTTGTTATACTAAATACTATATATTTGGTTTACTGAACACTCTACTTTATATTAGATTGCATTCGCTGAAAATATATATTGTTTACAGGAATTATGCGTGGAATTACAGTAGTGATACCAGCCGGAGTTACTAAGCTTATCAAATATTAAGTACGTATCATGCAAGCACTCTATGCCAGCCTGTGCGTTGCCGTACATCAATCATCCGATGGAAATTGAAAACTTTCTTCATATCAATCAGTACTTTCTTCATATCAGTATCAGTCAAATATCGCTGCAGCACTTGATGACTGTACTTATGGTTGCAGTACATAGCTGTTAGTTAACACACCACTTCACCGTATTAACTTTTTTGCACCGATGAGGCAAGTTCCATCAGCAGCCAAGTACCGAAGTACATACATGATCAGCTACAACGTCCTCCAGCCCGAGAACTGAAGATGTCCTACCGGAACCAAGCACCACATCACCTCAGCGTGAACGCTTCAGCGACGCCGGCCAAATTGTAAATGAGAACACAACTGTACAAAGTGTACATGATAGAAAGTTTCCCTCGACCTCAGTAGGTGTAAACGATCACGACAGTCTGGACAAGGACATAGAAGATAGTTGGGCTTGCCTCATTACACAGACCTGTTATTGCACTGCAGAGCGTATTGCTCTAAGAACTGAGAGGAGTGGCCAGTGTGACCACCACTTGAAAACAAGTCGCTACACACGACGCCTTTTTGCCCTCTAAAGCACAACATTGTCTTCATGTTAGCTCCTCTCCCTGAAATAGCCGGCAAACGTCAGACTGTGGCAAACTGAATCCAGTGGATTGATGGAGCCAAAGGCATGCCCATCATTTGATGCTCTTCATTAGGGCTGTCATGAATATTCAAAATCAAGGGAGATGCAAAATTTTATATTTTAGATAGGTTGTGGTCTGCATCACCTTTTCAAGAAATTGAGTCTCTCAGAACACTCAAGACAGTCCTAACCGAATTGGAGGGTGAGCAAAAAACTTGTTTTCAAGGTTTTATAATGAAAACTTATGCAATTGTTTACGTTTAACGAAGTTTGACGCGACTAATTTGCTTGAAACAAAATGACTATGAGCAGCAGCGATGATGTGCAGGCAATGGGGACACAATTGAGTTAGGCGGCTTCACATGACAGCGGACAGCAGGCGACAGCAGGCAGCAGCAGGCGACAACAGGCAACAGCAGGCAACAGCAGGCGACAGCAGGCGACAGCTGCGAGATCAAGTTGCAGTGCACGACCACCGCTGGACAGTCACGGCGTATTATAGGCGACGACTGGAGAAGCAAACTTTCCAGTTGAAAACAAATTAAATGAAGGTCAGATTGCGTGGAGGGGAAAACAAATTAAAAGAGCTGCAATGAAGCATATGGGCAGAGTGCTTTTGATTTAAGTCGTGAGCAATTGGTTGGATACAAATTTGGTTATAAGATAGTGATCATTTTCAACAGAAGTTCTGTTTTTCTATTTGTTGGTCATAATGTACGATTTTTAATTAATCTTTCTATGTCAATTTGTTGCATTAATTTCAAGTCACCAATGGCTCGATATTAATAATTTCCTGCTGTAATAAAAGCCAAAATTTGAAGAAATAATGACAAATTTTAAATAAAATCTCATAGTTTGTGCAGGTAACAAATGCAAGACAAAAATATGCCTATATTTGTATAATGAGCTTGAGAACATTACAACTTTATAATCGAATTCAAAAGCTTCTGAATCTGGGTTCAGCAATACATAAACAATTCAACGGCCACGTGCAACGCTATGAGAATCGTACACTAAATTTGCAAATTATTCCCCAATCAAGTTGAGATTTTAAGCTCACGCTGAAATTTTTCAAAGACAACTCACGATAGCCAGGACTCACACAACAACAATAATTCGCCTCAACTTCGGTCTTGAAGTCAACTGAACCACACGAGACGTCGTGGTCAGCGAATGCTTACACCAGTTGGTACGAGTCTGTACCTTGGCTGCAGGATGTTGTTTCTGTACTGGTGTTGTGATGCACCACATCAATGATGGTGCTGTGGTGCACCACATCAGTGCTGGTGCTGTGGTGCACTACATCAGTGCTGGTGCTGTGGTGCACTACATCAGTGCTGGTGCTGTGGTGCACCACATCAGCGCTGGTGCTTTGATGCACCACATCTGTGCTGGTGCTGTGATGCACCACATCAGTGCTGGTGCAGTGATGCACCACATCAACGTTCACGTTTTTCATAAATTTTTGAGCATAAAATATTGTTTTACAGTCTCATATCCATGAAAAGTATGAAATCTACACATAATATATGTATAACTCAAGGGACACTTTTTGCATTGAGCCGCTCGGCCTTGGACATCATAGGTCATAAGGTTCTCATAACTTTTCCTGCTCTCAGAAAAGCTGAAGTCTATTTTGCCGCTAGCATTTGCACTAAAAGCTGAGCGTTTCACTCTCTATTTGTTTAGAGCTGCCCTGACTCTACAGTAACTGTTCCCCTTTACGATGCACTCGGTCATGTGTTGGGCAGGTGGCACTTACGACGCTGCCGTGACCAGAGGCTACTGAGACTAGGTCAGGCCTTACGCTGTGAGACTGCAGTGTTGCAGTGAGACTGGGGTGGTGCAGTGAGACTGCAGTGTTGCAGTGAGACTGCAGTGTTGCAGTGAGACTGGGGTGTTGCAGTGAGACTGCGGTGTTGCAGTGAGACTGGGGTGGTGCAGTGAGACCACAGTGTTGCAGTG
>VCRD01006644.1:6303-25685 GCA_006783055.1 Trinorchestia longiramus
AGTGTCTGGACTTTGTCAAATGTTTCCCTCAGCACCTGGTCCTTGTCAATAGATGAAGTGATGTACTGCAGCTTGCGTTTGCATGTAAGCACCAATAAGTCTCTGAGCTGTTCATAATTACACTTTGGGTATGATTGAAGAGCAAAACAATAAACATTCATGGAAAACTGCTTCTGTAATAAATGTTCCAACTGATGTGTCAAAAATACCAACTTTTTCTCCTTCTCGGTATGCACACAGGCTGATGTGTGAACTTGAAGAAGAGTGACAATATTTTGGATCGTTGTATCAAACAGGATGTCATAGTGCATTGCCAAGCGCACAGTTTCGTCGAACTAAGTATACGGTCTCAAGCCATTGTTGGGATGAAGTGTCTTAAACAGTGGTACACTAATGCCGTTCTTGAACGCACTGAGCGTTAGTGGGGAACACAAAGTGAGCTTGTTTTCGACAATCACAGACAGGCTGCACTCACTAAAGTAGCCGTTTATGAACAAACACACAATTGCCTTTCTTTCGATCTTGAAATAATCAAGTTCTTATACTGCTTCTGCAGGTTACGTTCAGGTTTGAAAGCATCAAATGAAGTAATCTTATCCTTCTGAAGAAAATACCTCAGTTGTTGGTCTTCAACTTTCGTCGGGCGAGGTGCAGGTTTTGGAGATGGCAGACATGAAGCAGGCACATTGAAGATACTGTGAGGGATTTCATTTGTTCACATAATCCCACACTTGTTCGGCATTTTTAATACATATAATTTGCAATAAACTTTGTAAACAAACAATATCCACTTAGAAATGCAGCAATGTGTTTCGAAACAAACAACAATGTCCGATTTAAACCGAGCGACAGACTACGACAATGTTCACACTGTGACAGATGGAGGCAAACTGACCGTAGTGAACTGGCCTCCGCTACCGTAGTCAGATACATGGTGGTGCACGTCCTGTTTATAGTAGTCCTTGTAAGGGATGTAAGGGGAAAGATTAGTGTTGTTGCTGGGTCGAATTTGTGTGCTAAACATCGTAGCATATCATCAGCAACGGATCTCCAGCGTAAGGGTAAGTTTAACATTGTTAATGTCAACGTGATTGTGGTTAGCGACAGAGCAAATTTCGTAATTCGATTTGAACGCCATTAATTCAACTAAATTGTTCCGAGTGCACATTTAATTACTCAGCCATCAGGTATGCGATTGACCTGTAATAGTACAGTATTTAATAGGATATCATGTGCGGTTCAATAGTTAAAGTGTGGTAGATGACTTACATTTCCCATCTCGTGAAGTTAGAATAACATGTTTTAAATATTTTTGTGTGTATCATTACCCTCATTTTGCCAATAAAAAGTAGTACTGGGAGTACCTTTTACCATGTCATGTATTCAGAGGATTAGAGTCCCTCTAGTGCGACTACGTATATATGTTTGTTGTATTTAATTAATTATTTTATTACAAGTATTAATTGAAATATAACGGAAGGATAGCATGCAGAAGAACTATACATTGAAACCAAGATTACGATTTACGAGAGAAAAAACTCATCAACAATCAATGATCATGCAATTAAAAGTAGGCAAATAAAGTTTTACCTTTTTTATGCATTAAATCAATCATTAATAAATGTATTAGACATTATTCACCCTTTCTAAGATGCATTGCCACACTACGTACAAACTACCAAAGTTTCATGTTAAAGCTATAGATTATTCTAGCTGGAGTTAAAGTGTGGCAGATCATTGGCTCTGAAAGCTAAAGATAGCTATGACCAGAGTACCGTGCGGGGATTGATCGCCTGCAAGTCGCAAAATAGGGAACGTTCGTCAATCAGTGTGTAATAATTGCCTCAAACCTAGACACAAAGTAAGTAAAAAGTTTTCTACGGAAACAATACTGCATGATTTTACAGAACAAAGTTGGTAGTAAAGTCTTGATCGTTGTACGTACATCGCTGAATGAATTGGTCATGACTCTGAAAAGTTATTGAAGTTGAGCATTTGTATGTATGAATGTAAAAATGCTGGGAAAAGCCTGTATTCGTTAATTATGTTTGAAGAGAGAACTAACGGACAATAAATAGACTAGTACAGTATAGCAGATGCGTCGAGTTATTTCTAAAGCGATGTGTTTGGATAAAATAATTGTGTCGTCAACGCATTTTTCTGTTTGCTGTTGAGTATTTCGTACCGGAAATACTCATATAATTGAGAAATCATCTACCACATGACTTTTTTAATACCGTAGTTCTGTGAATGACATGAGTAACATACTCATGTAACATAGGGCCACGAAGAATTTCAACACGATATTAGTTTTAATAACACTCGTTTGTTGACTTTAAGAAACCATGTATTGTTGAATAGGGTCAGCCTCGATTTGGCAGAGAATAAACGACATAAAATCAAAAATTAAATTTATTAAATAAAATCAATAGTGTAATGTTTAACCTATGTTGATCCTAATTGATTTACTATTGTATTATTTAATTTCGTTGTTCTTTGTATCATTTTCATTATTTTTTTTTCAAATATTCGATCATTTCGGAGAAGAATTTATCGCTTTGATTTTGGACGTTTTTCGGTTGTGCGACCATCATACTAATTGATTTTATAAGCTGGTACAAAAGCAGAAAGAGAAACTTATTACAGAAAATGATTGTTTTGAATGAGATATTTTTTACTGAATTCCATATAATTTGCATGAAGGCCGAAAATACAAGCAACACTAAATTCCTGCTAAGCCAAATTGCGATTAAGTACACAAATTGTAAAGGTGCATTTTGTTATTCAGAAAAACACGAGTGACCATACTTTATACAGTAACTGAAACTTTTGAGATTTCACGTTGCTTCATGAATGTACGAGGCTGAAAAAACTAAAATAATGTTCTTTAGCCTCCTCATTGTTGAACCCTCCGGCTCCCAGTCCCATTTATATGGCAAATCGATGAGCTGCCTTTAATCGTCACTGACTGATTTGTTTTCGTGAGGCAGGTGCTCAGGTTGTACGTGACTGCTACCATGAGATACACCGGTGACGGCTGCAACAGAGGCTCACTGGATAAATCGTTTTGATCTTGTTTGTTTCATTCGAAACCAGTTTGCAAATTGTGCCGTACCTTCCCATATCACGAGCATCGCAGAAAACAAAGTTTGAACTAAACATGCTGCGTGTGTTTTCATCTTTCTGAAATTGTTATGTATACGCATGAGCTAGGTCCATTTGGTATCAGTCCAATCTCCACCTTGAATAAGATTTACCTAAATGTACATTTCCTTTCACTTAGAAATAGTATATCCATCAGTATATTCCATTACCTAAATATTAAATTTGGACACAAGTTTAAATGTTTTAATTCCTTTAAATAACGTCGAGTTCATAAGATTTTACTGCAGGGAGAAATTTTTTTGTCAGCGTTTCGAAAGTAAGCCTTTCCGTTTTAATTTTTCCTGCAATGAGAAGAAGCTAAAACTCTTTTACCATTTTAATACCTGTAATATGTTTGGACAAAAACATTTTTTTGAACGAATAAGCGAAAAATCTAATTCGTACACACGAAACGGCGTAGAACCAACGGAAAAGTAATTGCCTAAAGAAATAATCGATCAGTGAATTTCAAGGACGTTGACTGAATCCATTTTGGAGGAAACGTGTGAATCAAGTCATACGTGTTTCATATTTAATATTTACGCAATAAATTCTGACAAACAATAAAAGTTCGTTTGTGTCTGCCTTTGTAAATTAAGGAATAGTACACAAGCATTTCGGCGATCAAAAGAATTGATCACTAGCTGTTTTAAAGAGCATGACGAACCAAACACAGGAATGACATATCGAAAGAAGTGTTTTGTATGGTTTGAAGTAGATCATTGATGCAGACACGCCCCTGGAGACACGACTTCGAATAGATAATGTCTTAAGTTTTTACGAAAGTCAAATGACTTCAGGACAATGAGAACTATTGAGAATGCTGTTTATTTTATAGAATTGTATCTCTAACACCATACTTCGGTTATTTGTAGTGATGTCTCTAATATCACTTTTCAGTCCCAACCCTCAGACATCTCTTTTCTCCTATCAGACATTGAATATATTTATCATTTTTCTTTCGCGGAGTGAGCGCCTAAGGGAGTAAGGAACCGTCGAGGAACCCAATAGGAGAAAAGGCAATTAAAGGCAGGATGAGTTTAGGTTTGCAGTTAGGTATTTGAATATGCTATTAATTTTTTATTCTTCTTTTTTCGTCGCACACGTCTTAACGTCAAGTACTGGCGTAGTGACATATTGTAGGTAATGCGCCGGGCAGTGCAGAGTTGGATCACGTAGAGTTCTTGTTAGTGCGTGGCTTGTTTGCGCCGATCCTTTCCGCAGACATGATGTCTGGTTTCTTCTTCCTTAGCTCTGCTGTTGGCTGTGAGTTGAGTTCTTCAGGTAATGAGAGTTCTTCGTGGAGATGTTGACTTTGGAAGCGCTCGGTAGAAAGTCCCTCAAACAGAACATTTGAGCCTCCTTATATAGGCGGTTGCCTGAGCTCTGCTGCACAGTACAGTAAAGAGAAGTACGATCATATGGGGGGGGTTGCAATGACCACACCAACAACGGTTTTCAGGCGGGAACGTGATCCATGACGTCATAATTGTATCTTGGCGCTGATTGGTAAATTTTTTGAAGGGGCAGGGCTTCGGCTTCAAACGCCGAGATGATAGAAAACACACAGGGGAACGGCTGGGGTCAAACGCACGACCTTGACATAACCGCAACTTTACTTCCAATCCTTTATCCACTCGGCCACTGGAGCTATAGTCTCACGCGACGTTTAAACCATTTTAACACTNGGGAGGTTCAATGCCAAAATTAACAAGCCCGTCTAATATGTATTCATGAACCTCACTTAATAATAACATTTATGGAACAAGTACATATGACTTCTCTGTTACGTAGTTTGAAAGAAAAATAATTGAAATATGACAGAATTCAACTTGTTGGACTAAAACTCCTCTCTGTGTTACTCGATCTAGAAAATTATACACTTCTCTGTAATGTGAAAATTATAATTTTTTGGTTTTAATTCATCGTATTCTCATAGCAAATATCACGACTGATGAATTTATTTTTGCACCTTCTATTATGCATGAACTGAGTTCACTCAGAGCATCCCAGAGTGTCGTATTCAATATTAACATTGTGAGTATGAAAATGGAATTTCAATGGTAGAAGCGGAGCTACAATCAAATTAAAGAGAAAAATAAGATATTCCTAATAATTTTTTATGCGCATGTGCATTGTTTGTTTAATTCTATCCCTGCACTTTATTACATCTTGTAATTCTTATCTAAATTATATGTATTTATGTAGTAGCAAAGGCACCGACCAGCATTAGACCATTATTTCAAGCTGTTTCCCAATGTTTTTTATTGCTTTGAAATCAGCATAAATTTGACAAAGTGACCGTTGGCCTGACTTGTGCGCCATGATTGGTTGACTTGCGTGTACGTCACTGAGACCCCCCTCACCCCTCACATAATTCCATGACGTAAAAATTGAAATTGCCCCTACTAGTCTTTATTGTACTGTGCTCTGCTGCGTGAACGGGACTGCTCATTAGTCGACGTGGCGATTCCGGTCTTAACAGACTCTAGCTTCGTCGCTGCAATCACTTTCTCTGTCCTGTTCGTTCATTGATCGACGTGGACCTTCTTTTCGTAACGGAATCTAGCCTCAGCTACGTTGTATTAACTTCCTCTCTCCTGTTCGTTCATTGGTCGACGAAAGCTAGCCTCATCTGCGCTGTGTTCTTTTGTAGCGTGAGCCATGTGATTCATTACATATTCCTCATTCATTGAAGAAAATTATATATGATATATGTTCAATTTCAAGAATAGTGAAATAGAAGCTTATATCAACTATTTTAACAATATCGGTCTTATTGTATCTCGTGTAGTTATTATACGTATAACTAAGCGTTTAACTATTAAATACGATTAACTAAGCGTAGTCAACGTCTGTAGAAAACAATTGTCCCCTATTGGGACAATTTTTTTCTACAGACGTTGATTACGCTTAGTAGGAAACCTTAATATATAGGTATACAATTAAAATTTGGCTGGGTAATAAAACAATAGTAAGCATATCTGTCAGTCCAGGACATTCACAAATCATTGATAGAAAAGGTCATGGACACACTCAAGATGCGTGAAACTACACTGCTTAAGACTTAACATGCGGTAAATCATCAAAATAAAAACCCCAAAGCTCAAAAGGAAAAACAAAAGAAGATTTACTGTTCAATAACCACTATACAGTCCTGTGTCCTGACTAAGTAGCTGAAGCGAAAACTGAAACACAATTGCATCACAGATGTGAATTAAAAGTGAATTCAGGCACCCTGGATTCTTCAGCTCCTGAGATGAGTAGGTACGTTGTTGGCAATGCCTCACGAACATCGGTCTCCTAAGCTAATACCAGCCATACGCTGATGATTCCGTTGAACCACTAACAACAGTTTGCATCTTATTTTGAAAGTAGATCAATCTATTTCATGATTTGAGCTCACACTCTCTAAATTGGCGGAGATGGCTGGCTCAACCGCTTACGGATGGGTACATTCATTTGACACCCTAGTTTATTGGGTGTCAATGCATACATACATTACATGTTAATACAAATATAATATTGTATTATATACGTATATATGCATATTTAAGATATTATTTACTATGCAACAGAATACTGGTATACCACAAAAAAAAGATTGATTTGTTTGTCTATGATATATATTGTTTTTTGTTATTCTAGCGTCAATTGATACTTAAGATTGCATTGTATATGTAGGCCCATTAGTAAGGTATGTTTTAAAATTATTATAGCTATAAAACTAAAAATGATAAAGAGATTTGGCTAATTCAGAATGAAAGAAGTAATTTCAAAGTTTAATATAAATTTATATATGAAACAATCAAATACGTTCAACTATAGAATACGGTATCTTTTAAATGACATCCATTATTAGTCAAACAATGGTATGCTCTTTCAACGGTGCTGTTCATTACTTTCCATAATGTCTCTAGTGAAATGTTGTTGATCTCTTGAATGATGTTTAGTTTCAATTGCTGTTAAGTATCAGGCATTTCAATGTAAACATTGTCCTTTAAGTATCCTCAGAGAAAGAAATCAGGAGCACTTAGATCTGGAGATCGAGGCAGCCACGGTATATCATCAAAACGAGAAATTATTCTGTTTGTAAAAATTGCTTTTAACATTTGCATTTTTTCTTTCGTTGTGTGCGCTGTAGCTCCATCTTGTTGGAAAAAGAATATCTCTGCGTTATTATCTCCAATTTCAGGTACCAAATATTCTTGAATCATCTGTTTATCCAGGTTTCTATTAACACAAATTGCATCACCATTAGCATCTTCAAAAAAATATGGTCCAATGATCCTCGAAGACGTGATGCCACACCATACTGTTACTTTAACTGTGTGAAGTGGGCGTTCACGAATTTCTTTTGGATTTTCTGAAGCCCAGAATCTGCAATCTTGCTTATTAACAAAATTATTGGGGTGAAAATATACCTCATCAGTCATTATTAAATTCTTAACAAAGTTTTCATTTTCTGCAAGCTGCAGAAATCTATTCGCTTTTGGTAGTCCGTTGGATGGAATTTTTGAGTTAATTGAATTTTATACGAATGATACTTCAGATTTTTTACCAAAATACGTTGCAGTGAGATACGTGACATTCTCTGTTGAATTGAACGTATCCTAGTTGACGTTTTGGGCCGATTAGTAACGCTCGTTGCAACAAGCTGAATTGAGGCACCAGTTCGTATGGTCCGTAGTCTGCCACAACGTTGTCTGTCTGCTGTTGTCCCAGTTTTTCTAAATTTCAATGCCAGTTTTTTTTATAGAATTCTTCGAAGGACTTCTGTCAATACCATCAATATTCCTGTAATTCCTCTGAACTGCAGTAACCGAACAATTACATTGGAAGTAAAGTTCCACTATTTTTGTTCGTTGTTCCATTGCGGAGCGATTCA
Source organism: Trinorchestia longiramus (assembly GCA_006783055.1). Taxonomy (NCBI): domain Eukaryota; kingdom Metazoa; phylum Arthropoda; class Malacostraca; order Amphipoda; family Talitridae; genus Trinorchestia; species Trinorchestia longiramus. The sequence goes on from VCRD01006644.1 coordinate 14,336, forward strand.
TTTTTGGGGGTGGATTTTATGAATTTTTGGGAAATATGTTGTGATTGTCGGTAGATTCGATATGCTGGTAGAAAACTTTGAAATCTCTTCATTCATTTTGAATTAACTAAATCTCTTTACCATTTATAGTTTTGTAGCTATAATAGTTTTAAAAAGGTACCTTACTTATTGGCCACCCTGTATATTATTTACGAGGCAACGGTGTATCGGTATACCACAAAGAAAGATTTTTTTCGATGCTTTCCTATTGTTTTTCTCTTATTTTGGTGTCAATCACTACCATACGTCATTTTATATGCAATTTTTTAATATATAAACATACAAATTGCATTACATCTCAAAACAACAGTATTTTATTTACTGCCTATGTTTATATTTACACACTTTCCATGATATTTTCCCCATTTTCCAAGATTTTATATTTTTTTTAGAAAATTCGTCATATATCACAATCTCACATAAAAACATAAAAAAACTAACATGTGGAAAATCGGCAATAAATGCGCACTAGGGGTAGTACGATGAAAATTAATACGCCTATAAGTGGTTAAGGGGCAATCTGGAATTCTGCAGAAAAGATTTTAATGATATAAGCTCTCAAGTTATTCACTGATAGTGGAAAAGCAGTGCTCAGTTCCACAGTATAAACATGTCGGAGTTTTTGGGTGTTAATTCAAACTTGAAATAAATTTGATTGAACGTATGACAGAATTTTCAAACAACATACAGTATTTTAATAAAATCACTAATTGGCAATATAATGGTTTTATTACTAGTCACATTCTTGCAAGTACATCATACAGCCCAAGATATCTACGTAAATAAGATTCAGATGTAGATTTAACTACAGAATGATCGTACATATGCTCCAGTTGGTAATGGCGGCTGTGTGGAAACTGAATGAAGGATTTGAGAGATTACAGAGCTTGATTTCGCAGAATCAGCATTACCATTTATTCTTAGAAATATGAGCTAGTATGAGCGAGAGGTTCTTGCTCTCCGTCTGCGTAATAGCAACGCAGAGTCGGAAGCATGAACTCTATTGCCATGTTTATTGTTGGTGTCATACTTCTCTTATTTAACCCTTTAGCAACCAATTTTTTTTCTAGTTTGTACGTCTAAGCTCACAAAGACCGTCTGTACACTGATGCAATGAAGCACGCTGAGAGCCAGGCAGCCAAAAGAACGACGCTGTAACATGCCGCTGCGTTCAAATCTAGTAGCAACCTGATATTGCTCACTGTTTAATTATTAGATCAGTTCTCTCAAAGACTGCAAAAGATGACCGTATGGTCCTTTTCGTCGCTAAAGGGTTAAACGACTGCCTAAATAATGCATGTTCTAGCATTGTACTATTATGTCGATTCATAAATAATTTCCGATTTTTTGATGTAAATTTGAAGTACTTTTTGTTCATTTTAAAACGCTGATATTTTGGTTTAGTAGTCTAAATTTAAGTAAGAATTCTCTTTCCATTTTTTTAGAGCCATTTTATCACTTGTTTTGCTGTAAAATTACAAAAAAATTACCCTTGAAATGGAAGACTTAAAGTTACATATTCGACATGTGATGGTGTGGGAGTTTAAACAGAAAAATGATGCAAAGGATCCAGCTAGGAAAATATGCAGCATTTAGGACCAGGATATCATAACAGATCTACAAGTAAGAAATTGATTCAAAAATTTAGTTCTGGTGATTTCAGCTTGGAAGATAAGCCTAGGTCTGGGCGCTCATTGGACATCGATGATGATGCTCTAAGACCGTTAGTTGAGAATGATCTTCGTCTAACCATTCGTGAATTAGTGAAAGAACCTCACAGCGCACCATATGCCACCACTTAAAAAAATGGGTGAGGTTAGTAAATTAACGTCCAGCACTTGTCAACAAAAAACAGTCATCTTCCTTCATGACAACGCTAGACCACGTGTATCAAAAGTGACGCAATAAAAACATTGCAATATGGCTAGTCTATACTACCCTATTCATGATATTCCCCTGACCTCGCCATGACTGATTTTCATCTCTTTAGCTGTTTACAGAATGCTCTTCCGGGAAGAAAATTTATTCAAGACAATCAAGTGGAGTGCATCCAGAGCTTTTTTGAATCAAAAGTCATCTGAATGACATTAAAAAGTTAATTGGCAAATGGTAAAAGGTCATTGAAAATAATGATGAATATACGATTGATTAAAACTTTTGAATTTGGTTTTTATTCTACGTTGAATTAAAGATCAAAAAACGGAATTTTTGATGAATTGTCCTAATAGTATCAATGTAATTAAAGTTTTCATTGAATGGAACACAAAATATGCAGCAAAAGTGTTACATCACACAGCCACACAGTGTTCCGCCTAGAGCATTGTACTTATCCAAAAACAAATAAGCCAATAGATTATTTATGTACGAGACGAATATGCTGAAACTCACCTCAAAAATATCGTTTTCAGATTTCTAATTTAAGAACCATCGTGACACAATACTCAAGATTAAAATGTGGCAGGCCAAAACATCAATATATTTTTCAAAGAAGCCAAATTTTTTGATGTATAGAAAAATCCCAAAGAGATTTTGCTTTCCATGAAATCTATGCTGAAAAGGTACGAGATTATAACGACAGGAGTTGGTGTAACATTGATGCCGCCAGTAGTGTTTGATTCATAGGATGTTTGTGTCAGCAGGTTTTGACACAAATATCATGTTGACCAACGGGCTAGAAATGTACTAATAAAAAGTTTTGACTTTCCTGACATAAATTAGCTCTTAGATTCAGGTTGACTCAAAATAAATAAGCTTCTGAGCTACGCCGGTGGCTTATAAACTAAATATTTTTGCTGGCCAATTTGTAATAAAAACAAGATAAGTATTATAATTCAAATGGTTTGTTTCAGTGAGGATAAGATTTAGTTAGGAGCGGAAATAATACAGTGAAAAATAACTTATCCTACTTTTTTACGTATATTCGGACGACCCGTGTGTATACACTCTTTATGAAATTAGTACCTAACTATCTAAGAACTTGACACCCTAATTAGTTACACGCACCGAAACTTTGAAGTGCAACAGTTAAAAATAATGTCAACCCAAAGGCGTTAGCATAAAACTGTCCTCCATCACTGACTAGCCCAATTCTTCTTAGTTTCATCTGTGGCAAAAAAATCTCGTGTACCCTTTTCAACGATGCATATGTCAAAGGCCCATAATTTTATGGCTGCATTTAGTGGTGCCAACATCTCCTCGCTCTATATTGTGTTAATAAAGCAGCCAGAGGCTGCCATATTGAACAGATTCGGTAGCAACCTCATTACTCTTGGGTCGCATGAAAGGAGCTCTATATAAGCAACATCAATATTGTATTTTTGGATATAATAGACACACTCTTATGCAGACCGCGCCGTGATTATGTCGGAGGGGTAACATTTTACTGACACAAAAAAGGGACACGAAGGAATAATTTCCCGTAACAGTAAATCTTTTAGCTTCGTTATAAGGCCCTGCACAAGAAGGCAGTCTTCGCTATCATTTCGCTATGGTGCATCGGTACTGAAGCAACTGCAATATTGTCTGAAATTTTATGACCTAGAGATAGTCATGAAAATAGAGAACTGCAATGCACTGTACTTTAACCTTCACGAAAACCACTGATGAAGCTTTCGAATTATTGAAATGATATTGTCGTTAACTGCAACTTTCGTTCAAAGCCCCACTGTAAAACTAGAAATATTTTACGTTTCAAATATTTTTGACTTATGCTTAACGCATCATTTTACAAAAAACTGAGAGTGAAAATTGGTTTGATTTGCTTTATTTGGAAATGAATGCAATTTAGCAAAGAATTTTTTGTATTGAAACGAGTGTTAATGGTTCCACTACTTTTGAGGGTGTAAATTTATCCGTTTGAGTCAATTTTTAACTGCATAGTCAAATTTTTCACTACTGGACTTTCAGATGAAATCAGTAGTCTACAGAATATGAAAATACAGGAAATATGCTTCGAATTTTAATTAAATGTTTTGATCTTCATTCTCAAAAATTATTCCCCAGGGGGGCACTGTACGTACGTCTCTTCGTAACATAAAAATGCCATAAATGTTAAATATCGCTTGTCGGAGAGAGCTGCAGCATTTTGAATTCTGATGTTCGTGTTTTTGCTAGGAAAAAACGTCAAAATAAAAAACTGAACGTAAGTTTTGAATTATGAGAGAGGAACGTTTTAAATTTTTCCGAGTGCATGGCACATTATATAAAATTTTCTGGAATTAGTGACAAATATCACACACGTTATTTCATTAGCTAAAATTCCCACTTAATAAAGCATTTAGCCGTTTTATTGAAACTAGCTGAATATTCTCGTTTCAAACGAGAGCGTGTTTTGAGGATACGTCCAACGACAACATAAATGTAGGGCTCAGGGTAGAACACAGCCAAAAGTTTAGACTGCTACTAATATACTTAGAACTTTTAGTACTTGATAAGCAGGAGAATCTGTTCGTCCACGAATTATATGTCAGTCGTTATAAACTAAGAAATGAAACATGTAAGTATAACACAAAAAGCTTTCTGATGATGATATTAGAATTTAACACAATGGGTAAATATTCTTGATAACACTGATGAACAAAAATTATTTTTTTTTGTCGCAGAGAGAAAAATATGTGATTCTGATAGTATTTTTTCTCCTGAATCCAAATATGATCGGTTTTTCACCATCACGCAAGGCTTCCAAGTGACAGGCATTTATAGTTTCGAACAGCTTTTAATATTATCTAAATTCTTAACTACACAATATTTAAACATTATGACTCACCTAGAAAGTAGGAAATGAACATTTTCTGTTGTATGTCGCCTGTGGAGCATCCTTCTTGATGGTCCAACAATAATCGGCCAGCATATTAGGACTCCATTTGCCTTGATACCTTTTTTAATAGCTGCAATCTCCTGATGAAAGCGTTCGCCGTGCTCATCGCTCACTGCGTCAAGATTTTCAGGAAAGAAATCCAGGTGCGAGTGCAGGAAGTGTAATTTTAAAGACATATTACCACCTAAATGTTTATATGATGTTATAAGGTCGTTGACAATATCACGGTAATTTTCCGCCTTTCGATTTACCAAAAAACTGTGAGTAACTTTTTTAAATGCATGCCAGGCTGCTTTCTTCAGTGGATTCAATACTTTCTCAAACTTTTCATCATGCATTAGTGATCGTATTTGTGGGTCCACAAATATTCCTTCTTTAATTTTTGCTTCACTAATTTTAGGAAACTTTTGTTTTAAGTACATGAAACCAGGAGTGGTATTCTCCATGCCTTTCACGAAATTCTTCATTAATCCCAGTTTGATATGTAACGGAGGTAGATACACATTTTTAGGATTACACAATGCGTCATGTTTCACATTTTTCTCTCCAGGAATGAATGATTCGCGTTTAGGCCATTCTTTTATAATGTAATGGTTTTTTCTGTCCCTACTATCCCAGTGACACAAAAACAACAGTACTTTGTGTAACCAAGCTGCAGACAAAGAATAAGTGCAATTACCTTCAAATCTCAACAAACATTCCATTCATGCACTGCATATTGAAGCTTTTCCAATATAAATTTAAAGTTTTCATATGTTTCTTTCATACCAGCGGAGTGAGCTACAGGAACAGATGGGAGTTTATTGCAATTATGCAGAAGCACTGCTTTTAAACTAATTTTAGAAGCATCAATGAACAAACGCCATTTTGTGGGGTTATGTACAATACCAAATGTCCCCATAGGTGAAGAATGTCGTTACAAAACACTAGGCCATTTTCTTCAGAAAAATAGTTTTTAAATTGCGAATGACGATTACGATAAATACATATGATTGTATTCATCTGAAGAAGATTCCATCTTTTAACCGGGAATCAAGCAATTCACACTGGTTTTTGGATAATTTCAAGTCACGTTCGAGATCGTTAAGATCTTCTGGAGTCAATAAATTAGGCTCAGATGAACAACTTTGTTCAAACGTTGTATCACCAATGTGTTTCTTTTTCTTCCTTACTTTCATCAGAATCTGAGCTCTCTTCATCTAATGTTACATGTTCTGGAGCCTTTGGTATAGGCAATTTTTCACAGTGTGGAGCTGGTCTCTTTGCAGATTGTAAGTTAGGGTAAAGCACTGTATGTTTTGATTTCGATGTAATCCCTTTAATCTTTGTTAGACAGAAATAACAGTCAGAGGAGTGATCTTTGGGTTCCCTCCAAATCATAGGGATGGCGAATGGCATGTGGCGTGTGCCATTCTTTCATGCAGTGAGAAGTCCAGAACACGATAAACAACAGATATGTGGGGCCCAGGTCCTTGTTTAGTCCCCCACTTTACATTCAAAATAAAGTTCATAACACTTTTTCACTAATGGAGTAAGGGTTCGCCTTTGGGACTTGAGTGTGACTTCGCCACATATTCAAATTAATTAGTAAAAATGTAATACACAATAATTCAGATATACAAAGCACTCACGATGACGAGTTCACTCGTTCACGGCTGTTGTACAATTTGCATCGTTCTGATGAATGCGTACTATAATACAACACATCATCTTTGTGCATGACTGTACATGTCTATACATGTCTAAACCTGCACCTGAGTAAGTTTATTTGGTCCCATCACAGTGAAAATGTTCTAGAGAGTTGTCAATTTACAATGGATAGATGGACGAAAAAACGTTTATTTAAAAAAAATTAAATTCGAAATATAAAAAAAACTGTGGGTGATGGAGAAATTCAGAATACATATTTAAAAACATGATAAAAATCTGTATTAAGTACAACTATTGGTACTCGTGAGACAAAAATCATGTTGACCAGTGTAACTGAAATAAATCGACTAAAAATTGTTACGGTCTTTCGCGCATAGTGTACTGGACTTGCACTACCACCGCTTCACTGGTAGGTGGACAAGCTACTTCTAGGTCAGGACAGTCTTTCCAGAGTTCAAAATAATATCTATTTCAGCGTCGATTTGAAGAAATAAACATGAAATTTGAAAGCACTGTAGACATATCATGCATCTAAATTGTTTACTCAAATTCTAAATGAATAATTTCAGATGATTGTTTGCGTATTTATGAAGCATTTTATTGCAAAAAATATCAAAAATATTAGCTTTTCTAAATGAGATTCATCATCATATATAGCATTGCAATCCCTGTTTAGTTGCCTTGTGCAACATAGCGAATTCAAGCTTGACTGCATATGACTTGAGGCAATAGAGGGCTCAATTATAGCAATCGAAAAAGAGCTCTACTGCTCAATTGTTTTCTTAAAAGATCGGAAATATTGAAAATGCAGCCCATACTAACAAACAATGAAATATTTATTTCACAATTCCATCTGAAGTAAAGCTCGTTCTTCACTTATTGCGACTGAATCCAACGATGTGAACCAAGGCGTGATGGTCTCTGTTTAGAAGAAGTCTCTGCTACCTCGAGGACAACGCAAGACGGAAGACAAAGTCTCTTCATTTCAACTTGACATTTTTTTATTCCGATGCAGTGAAACTCTAGCAATAGAAGTTGCATTTTGAACTTTCGAACACGGGTCAGACGCTTCACCGACAGCGCTCAATAGAGACCCTCACCAATCATTTTTCACTCCGGCCTCGTAAAAAGTGCGTCAAAATTTAGTCAGACGCGATATATATTGAACACTTATCTACAAGTTCAACTCTTGTTACCATGACGCCCCTACAGAATCATTTCAACACTAGTAAAATAACAATCTAATTCATATTAATATGAAAAGAATCCCAACCGCATTGTTTTATTCTAAAATTAAACACGTGAGACAATGTAAACTAACTACTGTTGTGCATAATGACAACTTGAAAATTTTTGGGAATTCCCGGAAAAACGAGAAGATTAAACTGGATTTGGATTTTTTATCAACTTGCAAGACTTTTAATATAATTTTTAAGTTTTTATGCTTAAAACCGTACAAAAAATGCCTACTGTCGTCAAACTTTTATAAATCTCAGCAAGGTAAACTACTATTTTAATGAAAAAGCCACAGAGAAGAAAGTTTTTCGCAACACCGAATCCGACTTAGTGATCTGCAAGCAGGCCCTTCATCGTGAGTTTTCCCCCCTGGTCGTCTTCCTCATCGCTCACCACGTCACAGAGGCGATGGTTACTTTCCGTACAACTACAGACGTTACCCACAAGAAAAAGCTTCGAAGCCTTGGTGTACTCAACAGCCTCTAGCCTTGTGATCCGACAAAAAATGTTCATAACTACAGTTCCGTGGTTTTATCTGCTCGTGGGACTCATCTGCTTGCCTTTGGCTTGGAATTTTGTTTGCCTGTTTGTAAACTAGACTTTAACAAATTCTTCCTTCATTTTGAAAAATTGACCAGTTTACTCAAGTGTGTAATCTGATCGTTTTTAGAGGTTAACACTGAACTAAAAACGGTTGCGTATGAGTTTTTTTACAATTTTAAACAATATAAAATATTTTCTTCCATATTCAGTAGAACAGATTCTGACCTCTTTAAGGAGCTAGCCTCAAACAAGAACATTATTGTTACTAGGCCTGATAAGGGAAGGAGTGTTGTTTTGATAGACCGTCCAAAATATTTAAATAGCATAAACCAGATAATATCTCACAGGGAAAAATTTAAACCAATCTCTGTGCCTATTCTCAAATTCGTTACCTGTGTTGAGTACAAGATCAATAACTTTCTTCGCAAATTAAAAGATACTTGCAGAATATCCGATGAAATACACAAGTCTCTACATATATGTCTCCGGCTCGCACTGCGGAATTTTGTTTGGCTTACAAAAAAATTATAAACCCAAATTTTGCCACACGTTCCCTTCCAGACCCATTTTTCCCGCATTCCGGCCGCCCAGCTTTAACATTGCTAAATTTCTAGTCCCTATTTTAGCTCCATTCACTAATAATAGCTATACCGTTCTCAATTCAAAGTCTTTTCGTGTATAAATCATTGCGGTTGAGTATGCAGACACGCTATTTATGGCAATATTTGATGTTGAAAATTTGTTTACAAACACACCCTTTACCGAAACAATAGAGATTCGCTTAAATTATTTATTTGAACATGTTAACGTAGTTTCTGGATTATGCCGTTCAGTTCATAAAAAATTGTTACAGATTTCAGTTTTAAATTCTTATTTCGTTTTTGATAGCAAATTTTATCAACAACTTGATCGGGTGGGAATGGGGATTCCTCTTGGATCAACTTTCGCCAACATTTTTGTGTTTTCATGAAAAGCAATGGCTAGACGTGTCATACTGCCTTTAAACCTGTTTTATATAAACGTTACGTGGACGACACTTTCAGTCTTATTTTGAGATAGAACACACTGTATATTGTCTCTTGAGTACCTGAATTCTAAACACCCAAATATAAACTTCACTGTGGAACTAGAGTGCAATAATTCTTTATCGTTCTTAGATTCACGAATATCCCGATCTGGCAATAGTTTTTCTAGCTCAGTGTTCCGCAAATCTACTTTTACAGCTCTGGGTACTGGTTTTTAGTTTTTGCTCGTATCGTTTTAAACTGAATAGTATTAGAACTTTGCTGTGCATAGCTTATAACGTTATTTCAAATTTCTTTACTCTGCATAAGGAATTAGAAACTTTAAAAACGAATTTTTTAAAAAATGTTTTTCCGTTACGACTCGCTGTATTTTTTATTAGGAATTTTCTTGATCCAAAATTATGTACTTCTCTTTTAATTAATGTACCTAAAAAGTTTTTTAATGTCGCATTTCTGTTTTTCGGACCCCAATCGGAAATACTTGAAGAAGAATTACTGTCTCTTAACAAAAAATACTTCCCCTCTATATCTTTCTAATTTGTTTTTGTGAATAAATATAATATAAAATCTATTTCCAGTTACATAAATAAGCTTCCTAAAGGTAAGCTGTTCTAGTGATCTAGTTAATATCACTCTCCAGTCCCAACCCTCAGACATCTTTTATCTCGGAGCAGACATTGAATATCTTTATCTTACTCGGAGTGAGCGCCTGAGGGAGTAAGAGACCGTCGAGAAACCCAATAGGAGAAAAGGCAATCAAATACAGGATGAGTTTAACAGTTTGTACTTAGATATTTGAATATGATATTAGTTATTATTTCTTCGTTGCGCACGTCTTGGTGCCGGGACGTATAGAGTTGGAGCGCGTGGCTAGTTGGAGTACCTGCACTTCCTGTTAGTGCGTATGTTGTTTGAGACCATCCTGTCCGTAGAAAGGATGGCTGGTTTCTGCTTCCTTTGCTCTGCTGTTGGCTGTGTGTTGATTTCTGCAGGTGATGAGAGTTCTTGGTGGAAATGTTGATTTTGGGAGCGCTTGGTGGAGAGTGTGTGACGCCGAGCGTTGTCGGCTCATTATATAGGGCGGTTGGCTGGGCACTGCTGCCTGAGCGTGACCGCTCGTTGGTTAATGACAGATACCCTCACTTGGGATTCACTTCTTCTGTCTTGTTCTCTGATTGGTTGACGATACCTAGCCTCTTCTGTGCTGTGTTCATATGTAGTGATTCACTACATTATCCTCTGTCATTTACAAACATAGATGCGCATACTCTGCGTCTGAATATAGAATGAGGCTATAGGAACGAACCTTCGGGCCCATTCTTGGGTCGGATAATTACTTCGATAATTATTCGGTTACCCAAGTCCTATACAGTAATTCTAGCTGCGTCATCCATGGCGGCAGCGGGATTCGAACCCGGGTTTTCCCGCTCACAAGCGGATTCGCTCACCAGTCGACCAAGCTGGTGGTGCACATATGTATGTGGGCTCTACATATAGAGTACTCGCTGTTCGTGTGGTGGAGCATGCTGGAAGAAGTTTTCGAACTAACCACCTCAGTACCAACCTTTCTCACTCTGCTGTACGGACCCATGCAGAGAAGTACGGTCTTTCTGTTATATTATAAGATTTTAAAGTAATCATCACAGCTTCCAGTGTCTTAAACTTCTGTATTTTAAAATCGTTATTAATTTTTATGAGACAAACCAATTTTAAATGATACACAACCTGTTTACTCTCCGCGTTTGGTTTAGTTTTTTTCCCGGTTTCTTTTCACTGGTCTTTTCCTTATATTTGATTTATGTTTTTTAGTGCTCTATTTGGGAACAATGTTATCTTTAGCTAGAATAGAATAGAATAAGGCAATAGGAACGAGCCGTTTGGCCCATTCTTGGTTCAATACCGAAGTCCCATGCCGTCTAAAAATAAATCCATCAGTCATGCACGTACACCTTAACCACGTAAGTCAATTTAGTCGTGTGCACACATATCACTCACGCACAGGCATTTATGTCACGAGCATTTATCTCTTCTTCTTCTTCTT